>PVKU01007453.1:0-87280 GCA_004027475.1 Anoura caudifer
AAAGACAGGAAGGAGTGGTAAGCTTGGGAAGAAAGGAAGAAGGAGTAAAACAAGAAAGAAGTATTGAGAAGCCAAAAGGAGTTGAGGGGTAAAGAGATCAAAATAGTGAAAAAGAGAAAAAGAGAAAAAAAAACCCACAAAAAAATTAAAAAACCGAATAACACCAAAACCGCTAATTCTTGCTGTTATCAATCTTGCCCACCTGATTTTTCTGGTCATGAAGACTGCAGTGGCCGAGGGGTGACCGTATTATTTTTATTTTTTTATTTTTCCCTTGTTCAGCATTCAGTTTTCTCTGGCCCACTGTCCTCAGAGGTGTCTCTAGATTCTCTGCCCAGGGACCCAGGCGCGAACTGTGGTCGAGCGCCCACAAGCCCCGATGTTCTCTGAGTCTTCCTTGCACAGGTTCCAACTGTCCCACCGACAGGGTTCAACCCCTTTGGTGCCCAGCGACTGCGCGCCCTGTCCCGCCGGGTCTCCCTGGGCGCGCTAATGCGCCAATCCCCTAGCCGCTGTTTACAATGTTGCGCGGGTGCAGACCAAGGAGCTTCCGGGTCCCTGCTTGGCTGATCAGGGAGCGGCTGGCTTTTCAATATCGTGTGGGCACCCACAAGCCCCGATGTTCCCTGTGTCTTCCTTGCACAGGATCCAAGTGTCCCACAAACGCGGTTCAACCCCTATGGTGTCCAGCGACTGCGCGTCCTGTCCCGCCGGGTCTCCCTGGGCGCGCTGATGCACTGATCCCCTAGCTGCTGTTTACAATGTTGCGAGGGAGCAGACAAAGGAGCTGCCGGCTCCCTGCTTGGCTGATCAGGGAGCGGCTGGTTTTTCAGTGTCGTGTGGGCGCAGACCTAGGCACGCGCTCCAGCTCCCGCGTTTGATTCTCCCAGGGCTATGAGAGCTTAGCTCCTGTCTGTGAGATTTCAAGCGACCAGGTTTATGCTGGCGTGCCAGGGAGCTGCCCAGGGAGCGATGTCCCAGCTCCCTCCCCTGAGACTTATGGCCAGCCCTGGCCCGGTTTCTCAGCCCCCGCCCTGGTCTCTGCACCACCGGAGTACTCTCCTTACCGTCCGGTTTTTCAACGTCAACTGCAATTTTCGATAATCTGTTTTCAAATATGCTGTGTTTCTGGTGTCTGTTTGCTGTGCTGCTTTGAAAAATGTCCCGGTTTAAGACCTATGTGTGGGAGGCAAAGAGATGTGCGTCCTCTTACCATGCCGCCATCTTCCCGACCTCAGTTTATTCTTGATTTATTATTTATTAATTATTGTATTATTTATCTGTATTACAGCTAGAAACCTACTTTTGCTCACCCTGTATGTAATGTGCATTTTTTCATAAATTTTGCAAAAAAAAAAAAAAAAGGTTCCCACCTTATTGTTTGCATTTGAAATTGTCTTTATGGCATTTTGTGTGCCTTAAAAAAAAAGTGTTTTGTACAGTGAGATTTGGCAATCATTACTTTTATGGTCTGAGTCTTTCGCCATTACATTTAGAGAGCTATTTTGGAATGTTGATAATTATAAATTCAGTTGCCAACCTTTCTGCTGATATGCTAGGCTTCCCAGTAACTCTTAATTCCTGGTTTGGAGACTTCTCATCTATAGCTACACTGAGATTTTGAAATGATCATTTGAAATTCACTTTGAAATACTCAGTGAAAGGGTCCTCCACCATAGGGAGAAAAAAATATATATGCCTTTGGGCCTGGTGCATAAGATTAATTTCATACCATTAAAGAACAAGATCTTGTCAAAATTCACTTAAGTTCAAGTTTAGAGTTTTGATTGTCTGTATCTTCATCCCTGTCTTCTGCCAGACACTCAACACTCCCAAGATAACTCTTAGATGGCTAGGAATCTTCAAGAAACCACTGTTATTCCTGGCATTTGAGCCATGTTTCATGCACCCAAGTTTCATAATGTCACCCTCCACCTTGTCTCTCACATAATAGTTGTCTTGACCTATATTATATTTCTTTAGATAACTGCAATAAAAAAAAACAGAATCTGAATGAGTATGGACCTAAATCCCTCACATTTGCATCATCTATACCACAATCAAAGCAGCAAAAAATGGGAGAATTTGTACAAGTAACCCTGGGGAAGAAATCCCTACAGTCATGCTCTCTCAGTCACTCCCACTTAACTTATAGGAAGGGCTGACCCTGAGTCAGACAATGATCAATGCAATTATTTAATATCTGATTTGATCCCATACCAAAAAAAATCCCAGTGTTTTCCAATGGTCTAATTTCCAGTGTCAGTTTACTTAGGATTTTAGTGAACTACAACATGTTACTTAGGGAAAATGTTGCACGTCAAATGCACCTACCTTCTCAGTACTTAACACAGTGCCTGGTATATAGGAATCATTTAATAACTGGCAGTTTGTACTCCTTAGTTCCCTTCAGCTTTTTCACCCATCCTCCACCCCCTCCCATCTGGCACCCAACATGTGAATAATCATGAGAATGTAATGTAGAGCAGAGGGAATATAGTCAATAATATTGTAATAACAACTTATGGTGCCAGACAGGAACTAGACTTATATCATGGTGATCATTTCATAAGGTGTATAAATGTCTAATCACTATGTTGTACATGTGAAAATAATATAATGTTGTATGTTAATTTTAATTAGACAAATAAATTTTAAAAATTTAAAAGAGTCATTGAACACTTGGGTTGAATGAACAAAAACTTTTGCCATCCTAGGGCACCGAAAGTATTTGGTGGCCTGATGCACAAGAGCACCTGAGAAACAAGAAAAACTGGAGGGAAAAAATCATGCTTTGACAATATTTATATAATTGTCCAGTAGCATAAGCAAGTGTAAAGATTACAAGTTTAGGGCATCAAAGCAACAAGAGGAAGGAATAAGCAAAACCAAAGCCAAGGGTGACCAGGAATTGCTTTAGGTCCCAGGGGACAAGGGCTGTCCATGAACATGGCATTAGCTTGACTACTCCCATTTGTGAGAAACCAGGAGGAAGTCTCAAGGAAGAGAGAACCCAGGAAAGAAGCATATGCCAGAGAGCCACTCCTGAGAAAGCCTCGTGGGTCAGAAACAGGAAGTTTCCCACCCTCTCTGGAGATGTACGAGCTAAGTGGTTACCCATTGGAGGATTCCAAGCTATTCACACCTCCCAGGACTCTTGGTCACTGTGCACACCCTTAAATTACCATAGGGACGAGGCTTTGTTTTCTTTTTCTTTTTGTACTTTAATGCCATTTTATTTTTAATCATTTTTATTGTTATTCTGTTACAGTTGTCCCAATTTTCCCCCTTTGCTCTCCTCCCCCCACCTGCTGCTCCCACAGTCAGTTCCCACACTGTTGTTCATGTCTGTGGGTCATTCGTACATGTTTTTTTGTCTAGTCCCTTCCCCTTCTTGTTTTCTTTTTATATACCTCCTTGCTGAAACACTACCCAGAAGTATTCCATAGGTAAAGTCAAGGCAGCATGAGGATGAATCTGGAATACCAGAAGGGAACCCAAATACAGGAAAACTTGACACCGTCCTCCATCCTAAAAGTGGAAAATATACCCAGAGCCCCTCTAACATAAGATCTGAGTGGGGTAAGATCTACCCTCACAGTGGGTTTCATATGAAAGAGCACACAGTTTGTATTATATCTGAATGTGTGGCAGATCCACTTGGTGTTTAGCAAGTCCGCTACTATTATTTGTTATTATCATGCCGTGAATTTATTAAGTCAGAATAGTGTCTCAGATTAGTTTAGCAGTGAATAGGAGTTGGAGGGTAAGAGTGCTAGGAGATCTTAACTCTCATAAGGAGCTAGAAGATTGGATAGTGAAGGTCTATAACAGTGATTCTCCAAGTATGGTCTCCAGACCCAGAAGCATCAGAGTAACCTGTGAACTTGTTAGAAATTAAAGTTACTGGGCCCTACCCCAGACCTATTGAATTAGAAAGGTTAGAGGCTGGGCCCCATTATCTGTATTTAACAAGTCCTCCAGATGATTTTGAGGTGTGACTAAAGATTATACATGGCTGAGAATCATTCATCTAGAGCAGAAGACTGTTAGGCTCTTCTGGGGGACTCCTAAGCAGCCATGATAGCATTAGTTTCCTAGATGGGTACCAAGAGGTCAAGGGAAACCCCAGACCTCCTGGTCACCTAAGCCCCATTAGCCTACCTCAATATCCTGTTTTAAATGTATGCTAGGATAATCCACAGAATGCATTTGTAGCCCCAGAGTTTAGACTTCAGCTTGAAAAAAAGAATGAGTTAAAGAAAAGTAGTGAGGTCCAGTGGGATAAACCTGAATTCTGAAACTGAAGCCTCAGTTTGCAACATGATCTTGGGTAATTAACTCTCCTGAGCTTCCATTCCCTATCTGTAAAATAGGAAACATAGAAATTTATTTTCTGAGTTGTTTTGAGAATTAAGCAGAATAGTGATGGGTGAAGTTTGTCCAACAAGGGCCCTGGCTCATTGTTAAGTGTTCACCAAGTGTCGGTCATTAGGCTGTTATATGAGTTACTTGTATTACCATCAGGTTGAATCACATGGAATGGGCAATAGGCAACCATTTCTTGGCCTCCAAAAATAGGAGTCTCACATGGTGCTGCATACTATGCCCTCCTCACAATTTGGGCAGAAGCATAGTAAGCTCTCATATCTCTCTCTAAACCACTCAATGACTTCTTGAACAGAATTGTGGCTGGCTGATTTACATCTTTGCCTTCAAGAATTATTGGATATACAAGGGTCTTAGTTTACTTCTGAGACCCAGTACCTTGCAGGAGAACCATGTGAAGAGAATGTGAAAGTATTAATATATGACTGGATGGAGTGGTGGGCCCTATGTTTGGGGAAAAAAAGTCCCCTATTATTGTCATCAGTCAGTAGACCCTTCATCAACCTTAACGGAGGTGAGGAGGGGTTGAGTCATCCAGGAGGGAGGCCAGGTAATAACACATTGACTTGCTTCTCTAATTAACTTTTTCAAAGAGCCACATAGTATCGTGGCTATTATAGAGAGCTCTGCACAGACAACTGTGGTTTGTTCTCTGGAACAGCACTTCTCAGAATACAATATGCGTGTGAATCACCTCAGGAGCTTATTACAGTGAAGGTTCTGACTCAGTGCATCTGGGATAGGACCTCACATTCTTGTTTTGTAACCAGCTTCCTGCTGTTGCCAATGTTTTAGATCAGTCAATTATAAGGCAAAGCTCCACAGGATGTGTTGAGATTTGATACCAAACGGGTTTAATGTTCAGTGGAAATAGGAGAAATAGGAGCTGTTTAAAGAGGTAAGGAACATCTGGAACTAACTGAACAGTGATGACCAATGGAGGCATCAAAAAGCACATGAAGAAGAAAATATGTTAGCTATATTGGGGTTCCACAGATGACAGCCTGTCACCTGTGTTTGTAAATAATGTTTTATTGGGACACACAAATACCTGTTTATGAGTTGTCTGTGGTTTCTTTCACTCTACTAAGTCAAAATTGGATAGTGGCGATAGAGATGTCATGATCTGCAAAGTCCAAAATATTTACTCCAGCATTTTACAGGAAAAGTTTGCTGACACCTGAACTAGAGACTTCTGCCTTGCTCCCCTTTATCATGAGATACTTTTTAAAAAAAAAGATTTTATTTATTTATTTCTTAGAAAGTGGGGAAGGGAGGGAGAAAGAGAAGGAGACAAACACCATTGTATGAGAGATACATCAATTGGTTGCCTCTCACATGTCCCCAGTTGGAAAACCTGGCCCACAATTCAGGCATGTGCCCTGACAGGGAATCGAACCAAGGACTTTTTGGTTCACAGGCTGGCACTCAATCCACTGAGCCACACCAGCCAGCACTCATGAGATACTCTTAAAAGAAGGAAGAAGGCCTGTTTGCTTTCTAATTAATGCTCAACCCAGTAGCATGCAAAAATTAAGAGTCTCAGAACTGGAACCAGAGCTAAGGAAGACTAACAGGATGTACATTTGATAATCACACCTGCATTTACTCTGTACACGGGCCCAAGTTAAATTCTATGGAGAGTGTAAGAAAAGTCAGAGCCATGTCTCAGTTTGAAGAAGGCTCAACATCTGGTTGAAGATGATCTTCCCTTCTCCTTCATTGTTTTTCTTTATATCCTCCTTCTGAAGTTCAAAAACACCAAGCAGTTGACTTACTGGCCAGTCCCGAGGTTCTCATTAGACGATAATTCCTCCATTATTTCCCCATTTAAATAGAATGAATTTTTGTCATGTTTATTTAAACTTTCTTTTAAAAATCTTTAAATCAGTAATAGTGTGTATGTACAATTTTAGTATACTGTATCATAAACATTTCTCCATGTTTTTCTATAGGTTTTATTATCTTGATTGTTTTGGCTGCATAATGTTCTGCCAAATATACTCCATAAATTTACTTGACCTTTAATATATTATTAGAAATATACTCTGTCATCTCTAAATAGTTATCACTGTTAAATACAGGAAATGATTTTAATATAGAGCTTTTCCTGTATTTTGGATTATTTCCTTAGGATAATTTCTCAGAAGAATATTTATGGTACCCCAAAATAGAAATACCTTTAAGCCACATTATACATAATTCTAAGTGGCTTTCTAGAAGGATTATATCAATTTACATTTCTATCAGCAATGAATAAGCATTCTAGCTTGACCATACTCTTACTAGAATAGGGTATCATTTGTTTTGGTTAGTTTGGGATAAATATAGGAAAATTACAGTGTAAATAGAGGGGTGATTTAATCATCATCCCTGAGCAGGAATTTTTATTGTACCTTCCTTCCTCATACTTAAAAGTAGAGTGTGAGTTGTTATTGCCCATTCCCTTCATCAGACTAGAACCAGAAACTGGAATCTTCTCATGATGTTTTTTGTTCAGAAGTCTGAATAAGGCATGTCTGATCTGAATTACATCTAAGAGCTTAGTTAATTTGGTTCTAAAAAGAACCCTTAATAACAACACCACATAGAAGGTGCCATTAAGGTATGATTCCTGAAGTGTTAAATAGAGGTTTCAACATGAAAAGAAGAAAAAAATTAGAAAGGATAGAGTAAGTCACATTCAATCTCTTATAATCCCTCATATTTCTATAAACCTTCAAACTAAGCATTTTTACATCAATTATTTCATTTGTGCCTCATAAACACCTCTAAGGTAGAGTAAGCACTGTTATTCTAAGTCTGAAGAAGTTAAACAAAGCTTGGGGAGGTAAAGTAACTTGGCTAAGTTTACATACAGAGCTACTTATAATAGAGATGGACCAAACCCCTAGAATTTCTATTCACTTACATATCCATACATTCACTGACTAAGTGAATAAATGTTTGTTGAACATGCTGTATTTCATTGCTAAGCCCTGAGGCTAGAGCATTGAACAAATAGAAATGATCCTTGCCCACACATAGCTTATTGTGAGACAACAGGAAACAGAAAAGTACTCAACTGCATAATACATAAGTTTTCAATTACATAAATTAAATTGTGGTAAATATTATAGAGGAAGGAAATGGGAGAATAATGGAGAGGGAGCTATTTTATTTAGATGGGACAGTCAGAGAAAGCCCATCCAAAGAAGTGATGTGTAAGCAAAGATCTAAAGGAAAAAGAAGGCTTCAGGCAAGAATGTGTGTGGTGGGGCAGGTAGCCTGTGAGTGTGAAAGAGGGGGAAAGGGTGCCATTTAGATAGATCCTGATATCCAAGGCCCCTGAGGTAGAAAAGATCTTGACATGTTTAGAGAATGGAAAAACACCAGTCTGGCTAGCACAATCTACAATAAAATATATCAACTGATAAACCCTATCAAAACCACAGACTTGCAATTAACTCTCTTTTCAGTACAAATAAACAACAAAAAAAGAATAACAGATATATTAGGGACATCTTCAAAATGAAGAAAAGACAAAAATGTACAATCAGGAAAAAAATGAGAAGGGGGAAAGAACCTTAAAATCAAATGATGGCTAAAATTTTTAGAATGGTGAGAGATGATATGATACCCATAAAACAAGGAAAGAATGCTATGGAAAAGGAGTAGAGAATAATTTAAAATTTATGAAGATTTTGGTCTGGCAATAATTTTAAAATCAATATAAAAGATGGAGTATAAATTAGAGGCAATCTCATAGATCATAGAAAAAGGACAATGACAAAAAGATAAGTAATAAGCAACAAAAAAGGACAATAAGAAGATTGACACAAGAAGCCCAACATTTAACTAAATTGATTCAATAAAACTTCCCCAAATTAAAAGACACATTCTCCAGCTTAAATGGAGCTACCAAGCACCCCATACAATGAATGAAAACAGGCCTACAACATGACACATTGCATTGTGAAATTTAGAACCTACAGATAGAGGGAAGATCCTAAAAGCCTCCAGACAGGAAGAAAATAACCATATACAAAGTAAATGGAATCAAGAGCACTGAACTTTTCAACAGCAATACTGAAAATTACAAGAAAATGGAGCACTGTTTCAAAATTCTGGTCATGATTTTTAACATAGAATTAGAGCAAGAGAAAAGCAGAGAATTACCTACAAAGGAGTTCCCATGAGACTATCAGCTGATTTCTCCAAAGAAAAATTACAGACAAGAAGAGACTAACAAGAAGTATTCAAAGTGATGAAAAGCAAGGACCTACAACCTAGATTACTCTACCCAGCAAAGCTATCATTTAGAATGGAAGGGCAGATTAAATGCTTCCCAGACAAGATAAAGCTAAAGGAGCTCATCATCACCAAGCCATTATTACATGGAATGTTAAAGGCACTTATTTAAGAAAAAGAAGAAGATCAAAACTATGACATTAAAAAGGCAACAGCTATCAACAACTAAATCTAAAAAAGAAAAAACTAAGCAAACAAGCAGGACAGGAACAGAATTATAAGTATGGAGATAATTTGGGAGGTTATCAGCTGGGAAGGGGAAGGGAGAGAACGGGGAAAGGTGCAGGAATTAAAAAGTGTAAGTGATAAGTACAAAATAAACAGGAGGATGTTAAGAATTGTATAGCCAAAGAACTTATATGCCTGACCCATGGACCTGAACTTAGTGGCGGGGATTGCTGGAGGGGAGGGGTGTATTGGGCAGAGGGGGCAAAGGGGGGGGGGGAATTGGGACAACTGTAATAACACAATGAATGAAATATACTTAAAGAAAAAATAAATGGGATGGTACATGGAAAGAGGTAGGGGATTAATAGAGACTTTGTTTTTTTTTTCATAAATGCAGGAGATAATAAAGCATATTTGCTTATCGGTGAGGCATATCCAGTAAGAAAGAGAAAAATTGGTAATGTATTAAGAGGGACAACTGAATTGGGACAGTATTTGAAGGGATGAGATCCAGGGTGCATGTGGAAGGGATTGGACTTTGATAGGCTGCAGGGTACTTTTTTCCATTTTAACCTGAGCAAAGAAGGAGAAAATGGGCCCCAGTAAAGATTGCAGGTTTGGTGAAGTAAAGATGATTTTTCAATTTTACCCATGAAATGAGAAGTCATCATGTGAGGACAGAGGAAGGAATGGAGGTTTCAGGAGAGAAAAGAAGGTATAAAATAGCCTCTCAAAGAATAGAGAAGTAAGTAACAAGAGAAAAATGAAAGACCTGCTGGGCAGTTTTGAGTGCCCATTTGAAGCTGGAGATCATGCATTTAAAGTGAATCATTTAGCTCTGCTGCATTTTTTTTTTTTTTTTTTTTTTTTTTTTGGTCTACATGCAGCAGCTCAGGTGCTCAGAGAAGAAGGTAGAGCTCACTCAGAGCTGGGCTCTTGTCTGGTGAATAAGATGGAGGGAGTGAGGAAAAAAGGTTTTTGCAAGAGAAAAGTGCTAGTGAGGGAATGCTGGAATCTAGCCCGATGGCTAGAGGGAAAGGGCTGACCTGATGAAAAAATGAGGGGATCATCAGTAGGCAGGAAACCTTCCTGGCCCAGCACCTTCCAGTCTCCAGGGAAAGTAGGCATTTGAATAGTGTATTATGGCACAATGTAATTATTTTTGCTGGGTGGTAATTGGTGGACTAGGATTGCATGCTTGTCAAGAGAACCTTACACCTGGCATTCCATGGCAGGGCTAAAAGTGCCGCTGTCTGAGTTACTGCCATCCTTCTTCTTCAGAACCCCAATAATTCAATAATAACCGTTGGCTTCTGAAAAGTTGGGGACCAACTGTAGGTAAACCCTAGCAGGCCCACAGTTCCTGTGCACCTGGGGAGACCCACTCCCCTGGCCCTTCCTTGTTTGCATCCAGACTTCTACTTGTAACCACATTTAAACTTGTGCTCTCTTGTCCTATGTTAGAAACTCTTGGACATTCTTTAGATTATTTATCAATAAAAGTAGAATGTGAATAACTAAAAGCTTATAATAATGTCTTTCTTGCTGAACTGCTGTAATAATTACCCATAAAATGTATAAGAACTGAAAATATAAAACGTACTCTGGCGCTGGTACTGTTTCTACCACTGCCTTCACTCCATGATCCCATCTTGAATTTCCTTACCTTAATAATCATGTTGCATGTACCTTTAAATAGACCCTGGCTAGATTATTATTTCAGCGTCAGCTCTCAGCTCTCTCACACAATTACCCTAATGGCACATACTAGATAACAGCTGGGCAGTATTAGGGATGTCAGTCTGGTTTTAATTTCATTAAGAACTCCTTGGGACTGCTGCAGAGATCTGGCCACTCACTACTTAGTAAAGAAGGGAAGGTACTGAGCCTTGAGAGAGGTCCTATTCATAATCCAGTGAATAACTTGGAAGTGTTGGGTGTCAGCTAGGATTATGCTACTTAAAGTGTGGTCAGCAAAGCAGCAGCAGTGGTACCACCTAGGCACTTGCATCTCAAGCCTCACTCCAGAGCCATTGCATCTGCATCTGTCATTCAACAAGAGCCTCAGGTGATTTGTATGCACATTGGTGTTTGAAAAGCACCGAACCAGGACAAGCTGTAAGAACGGCAGTCCAGGCGGTCTGCATTAGCTGATGGAGAGGTGCCATGCCACCCGCAGACTTGGCAGAATTCCAGTGGGATTATGGGAAGCGTGTGCACACTGTAATCTGATGAGTGGTTCAGATCCTGGCTCTACCACTGGTGTGTTACGCCACCTCAGACAAGTTGCTTCACCTTTCAGAGCCTCAGTATCTTCATCTGTGAAACAGAAATCATCACACACACACACACACACACACACACCCATGAGGATCAAATGAAATAATTAATGTATGTTGAAATGACCTCAGGGAAGTCAGAAAGTAGTAATGTGACAATTTCTAAACAATGCCTAATGACAACTGGCTGTGGTCTTTGCCTAAAGGACATTAGGTGTGGTGGAACACCTCTAGAACATAGCACCTAAACAGTGAATATTTGTGAACCAGGTGCTAAAGTCCCCATAGACATGTCTCTAAGCGTCTTGGGCTCTCCAGAGTGTAGGCATCTGCCACTGGAGCTGCCCTTAAAGCAGAAATTAGCCAGGACCTTCTTGTTGGATTCTGCCCCAAGGGGAAAGCAACTAGGAGAGAGTATCCCACTCTAAAAAGTAGGAATTATGAGTCCCATTTGATAGGCAAAGAAAGGGAAATAGATTGACTCACAACCCACAGCTTTCATTCACAGACTTGGTGTTTGGACATAGCTCTTCCTACTATATTATTATTATGGAAACATTGAAAAACCCATCATTTTAATTGAGAGTTTAATAATACAAATCTAATAATACCAATCCTGAGGTAGGATGCTCCCTTCTTTAATGCACATCCAGGATATATAATCCATTCACCAAAATAAAGAGTGTCTCGTTTAAACACTTTTGTAAAAACAAATGATATCTCTTCAATTATAATTTCCTTATATCCCACTGGTCTTGGGACACTAACTGGTTTTATGGTTCTGTTTGGTGCAATTAGGTTCTCATCTCACATTGAATGGTCTTTTTTCTTAAGACTGTGGTTTACTCTGCGAGATTAACTTCGTCATATTTCACCTGCATCTTCCTGGGCTAAAAAGCATCAACATTTTACGTCAGAATCTTGATTTACTAACCATCTGCTCAGTAGTCTGTCATCCACAGGGATGATTTCTTACACCCTCCAGACAGCAAGACTTTGCCAAGGTTCTAGTGAGCCAAGGCCTGACCTTGAAGGCAAAAGGCATACCATATCTTACTCTTAATTGATTTAATTGTCTTCCTGTAAAGGTAGGCAGTGAGCCCTTTCGGTTTTTCTTCCAACTATTTTACACATTGGAGATGTGACTTAAAGGCAACCTCATGTGGGGATCTCTAAGGAATTTCTTCTTTACTGAGACTTCATTGTTAGGATCTTTGATACAGTAATCTCTTAGTTGGAAGGAACAGCAATTTGCTTGGATGCCTTTGGGAGGGAAAAAGAAGAGATTAAATGAAAAGATACATGTGTATGCTAATCGAGGAAAAGTTGAAGAAGGGAGCAATAGCAAACACACACACACACTGGGAAAATTTTTTCTTCTTCAGTGATTTTTCTTTCATGAGACTTTTGCTCTGTTTTTATTTCTATCAGATTTAGAAGCAATTTCACTATAACCTCATCTCATGTGCTTCATCAGGGCTGACAGGTCCCTCTACTCCACGGAGATTCTTTAACACTCAGGCCTCACTAACTGCCAATAACCTCTCCATCTCCAAATGGCAGAATTTCTTATAGAAAAAATCAGATTGGCCCAGCCATTTTTACAGGACGAGCTTCAGATGGCCTTTGAGTTGAGTGCTTACCCTGGGTCCAGTCTGATTATGGCTTTTTTGTCTCCCTCTTTCAGTAGGGGCCATGAGTAGGCAGATCCCCCTGGGTGACATTATGGGCAGAGCATGAACTTGTTATGCCAGGGCACGTCTTCATAATCCCAGTTTTTTGACCCATGCTTTAGTCATGGGCAGAACAAATACGCGCAAAGTTATCTCAGTTCCAAGTACCTTCTGTTCAATTCCCCCACCCTGGTGACCTCAAGAGCACCCAAACACAGCAAGAAGAATGAGAGGGAGAACAAACAGCAAATACCCTTGATGGAAGGATGCCGGATCATATGTTACCCAGGCCCCTTGGTATGACCCTCGAGGTCCTGTGTCTTGCTGACTTTGGGGCTCTCAGGCTTCCCCTTATTCTCCCTCTATTAACCCTAACTTTGACTTGATGGACCCAGCCCAGAATCCTTAGTGCCCAGGTTTTGATTTGCAATTCCTAGCCTCTGATGCTTGCCTTCTTATCTAATTTGCTTTCCTTTTCATTTCCTCATTTTGAAAATCCAACATGAGAATAAGATGCTATAGTATTTACCTCAATTATGGGCATCTAACACAAGTATAGGTAGTGGAATGGTGCACATAAAATAAATTGACTCTTCCCTCTAGAAATAATGTGATTATGCTGTGGAATATCAAGTAGCCATCAATAGTGAGAAAAATTATATACAAAGAAAGATTCTAAAGTAGAATATGAAATAGAAATAATGTAGCTTATGTCTTATACTATGGGTATTCACATATAAAAATGAGATATATGGATTAGGAGAGACAGAGAAATATTTAAAGAGAAAAATAGTTGTTCTGGGGTGTGAGAACTAGGGTATTCACTTTGCATTTTTTCTTAAAATCGTCCTGAGTTTGGTTGCTGTAATGCTTCTATGCTTTGTTAAATAAAAGGGGGGATGAGAATGGTATAAGCCTAAAGAACTAGTAATCAAGGAAGAGGAAGCTCCTTCCAATTAGCCAAACACAATTGGATGTGCAAAGTGACCCTGCTGCTTCCTCTCTGTCCCTTGAAAACAGTGGAAATGCTTCACAGTGCTTTGCCAAAAGTGGTCAATAATTTTTCTTTCAAGCCTGCTTTGTCAAAATAATGATTTAAAGGATGGAGGGCATAGACTGGAAGCACAGAGCTGAAGTGAGGGGATTGCTTGGAGGGAAAGGCTTGGAATTTGCATTCTGGGCAGGAAGCACCAACAGGATGAAGCAGAATGGCCCCAGGGTGATGTGTTTGGAGGCTACTGAGACTCCCAGAGGACACCTAAAGGTCTCCAGTGGTGTTTGGAAGTACAATGGACCTGCCTCATGGAGGCCCACATGTTAACAAAATTCCAGGGCCCAGATAACTAAGTGACAGGGGTACTTGGGGCAGGGAGGGCAGCCCTCTTGAGCTAATGTTTGTCCCACCCCCAGAGTTAGGAAGGCTGAATTGCCCAACTGTGTTTGGTACCAGGGATGATGACCTGAGGCCTCATGACATCAGTGTCCCTGCACAGCAGATTTCCAGAAGGGATCTATGGCTTCTCATGGCCCAGCTTACATGGATTGCTCTGAGGAGCAGGTAAGACAGGGAGATGGTGTTTGTTTTTGTGCTGCGTGCTAAACTGGTCTCTGTCACGTATAAGTGACCTTAGACTTTCCAAACAGGCAGCGCTTCTGTTGATGGATGTCAGGTGTCAGAATTTCAGGGAGCTTGCCTATATCACCAACAGACGGTACATCCATTTCAGATGGATGGCCCTGGGCCTTGACTGTAATCCTTTTGGATTGGTAGCTCAACAGGCAACAGTCAGTGGCTCTCAGATGAGGATCTTAGCGAATCTGAGTCCTGTTTCCCTATAAATGCCAAAGAAACATGGATGAAAACCAAGGTAAAAGAGTAGCAAGACAGTGGAGCTAAGATTCCAGTAGCTATATTCTGTTGGCAGCTCTGCAGCTCACTTGTGTACCTTGAGCAAGTCATTCACACCTTCAGGATCTGAGTTCCTCTTCCTTCGTATAGAAATAGAACTAGTTCAAACTTTTAAAAAGTTATGTTAATTAATACCTGATTTGGCCCTACTGCTTTAAATAAGTCAACCCTTTGCATGTCCCCCAGACAGCACCCAATAATAATAAGAACCTGAGTCCCTTATGTGACTCTCATCCTGAATCATTTCATCCTGTCCAGCCTTGCTTCTTAGCTCACACTTGGGTTTTCTTGGCTCCTAACACCTTCTTCCACAAGAGGGGTTGCTTAGGGAAGAAGCCTATGATCCCAGTCTTCTCCTTTACACATTTTCCTGGTGGACTTGTTCTTCTTCTAGACTCTCCCATAACAGTCTAGCCCACCAGACCCTCTCCGGCACCATATCCATTGCATCCCCTTGGCCCCAACAGAGAGTACATTAAATATGTCTCTTAGAAATGATTTAACAGTTGCCTGTAGGCATCAAGTCCTAAATATGTAAAGTGTATTAGATACACTGAAACAAAATAATCAAAGAAAAAAAGAGAGGACTTTAGGAGATTTATACTCAAGTAAAAAAAACTTAAAGACCTACTATATCACATACAAAATGTGATAACTACTATATCACATGCAAAATGTGATAACTTTGAAAAAATTATTGATACCTTAAAATAGTTAAAGATCTATGGAGTTATCTAAGGAAAAAAGTCAGAGTGAAGTAGAACTAATATAAAAAGTAATCTAGAGATAAATACAGAGATAATCAGGGAAAATTAGCATTCTGGAAGCTGGAAAGCACTTGAGCAAGGCATAAAAACTTAGCAGACCTGAGAAAACGAATTCTTAACTTGCAAAGGAAATTGCCAAGAATCCATCTGACTTCACAGAACCCCTGAAGACTTGAGAGTTGATCCCACCACTTACTTCAAGAAGTGGGAGGAGGAGGTTAATATTAAGGATATTGAATTGAAAGTCTAAGGCATAATTAGATCTCCAGATCCTCTTTCCTATTCCTGACAGCACAGGAAAATGTTTTACCCCTTTTTCTTTGTCATCCCCAATAAAAGGCAGAAAAGGGTAACACAGTGTCTGTTTGGGGGGAAGTCAGCACAATTTAGGATGAGGGTATTATATTGGAAGTGGGGCAATTAAGAAAACATGAACATTTTAAATGCCAAGGGCTTTAGTTCTCCCACTCCTACCCCAGTATTTTTTCAAAACAATGGCAGAGCGGCCAGGCAGGTAAAATCCAGACTGATCTTTCTGATTAGGAAAGTCAGAAAGGTCATTTCTCAGGGATCTGACTGCCTAAGATGAAACATCTAAACATTCAAGCAAGTTGTCAACAGAGGTGCAAGACATCTAGGGAAGGGTTCCAAAGTGGGAGCTGAAGAGCGACATAAACAGAAATAAGCAACTTGAAGGAAGCAGAGACTAAGGAGGAAGAAGAAACTTTCAAAATATTTTCATCAGTGTCCCAGGAAGAGAGAGTAGAAGGTTCTTCCACCGTGAAACAAGAACAGTGTACTGTGAGAAGGATCATTCAAAGCACCACCACCACCACCACCAGTTCTTGGAAATTACAATTAAATGGACAAAACAAAATCATTGACAGTTTTCAAAATTAAGGAAACTTTCTAGAAAAATAAGGCAAAGATAGGAGAATAAAACTTAGTCAGTCCAAGAAGTGCAACACCTAAAAATTCTAGAAAGGAAGAGCAATAAAAATGCATGAAAAGAAACAATCAATAGAATAATTCAAGAAAATCCCCTGGAGATGTAGAACCTGAGTTCCCCATCTGAAAAGGCTTACAGAGGGCCCAGAAAAGTAGATGGACATTGACTCTTACAGGGACCATCATTCTTAAATTCCAGTATGGTTGGCTCCAAGAAAAAAACATATAAACTTCCAGGAGGGAAAGAAAAAGTCACATGGGAAGGGTTAGGAATTAGAATGGCTTCAGGCTTCTCAAAATCAACATTGGAAAATAGAAGGCAGTTGAGCAATACTTTCCTTCAAAATTCTAAAGGAATATGTTTCCAATCTAGAATCATATTATTATCAACCAAATTAGTGTTCAAAGAAGGGTATAATAGACATGTTCAGTGATGCAGAATCTCTAAATGTTTACTCACGCAAAGCAAATAGAAAACATAGGCTATGGGAAGCAGTAGATCCAATACAGGAAAGTAGCAAAGGGAATCTCAGGATGCTGGTGAAGGGGAGTCCCAGGATGCCAGCCGTCTGCTAGATTTCAAGAGCAGCCAGTCTGCTTTGGAGCAGTTCTGAAGTTTCTCACATGGACTTCTTCAGGAGATAAAATTGATAGGCTAACTATTGCATCTGGATGTCCTGAGAGGAGATCTAGATAACTGGAGAATTCAGTTTGTGATTGTTATCAGTGATAAAAACATAGAAACTAAGCAAAGACACAAAACAAACACAAACACAAATCGTATTTACTTTAGGCAAAGCCAACAAGATACAGAAAAGGAAAAACTGTCTTACTTTGAATAGCATTTACATGGTTGCTATAATAGAATACTAATGTCCTATCTAACTGAAATTGTAATGTGACTCTGATGGGAAGGTGAAGAGATGGAAAGAGCGTATGGGAGCAGAGGAAGGAAAGAAAGATAAATCCTCATTCCTTGTGGTAGGAAATCAATACATATTACAACACAAGCATATTTTCCAGAAGTCTTGAGGTAATCATCAAAATAACCAACTAAAAATTTTTGCTTCTGGGAACAGAAAAATGATAATTGGGTGGGAGGGCTGCTAGGAGTGAGATGAGCTTTTTTCTTTTTTGGTAGGAAACCTTAGAAAACTATTTTACTCTTTGAAGTGTGTGCATTTATAACTTTAACTTGGATTGAAAACAAAAATCTAAAGTGAGGAGATGGAGTAATGGAGCAAACAGGAAAAAAGACTCATGGACATGGACAACAGTGTGGTGATTGCAGGGAAGTACAAGGCAATAAATGATAATAGAAAATGCAATAAAAAATAAAAGTAAGGAAAACTATGAAAGAAAAAATGAAGGTAATTTTATAATCCATAAGGATATTGTTACCTTCAACATATGAAAATGAATTTGTAGACCAGTCTCAATTACAAGCAGATGCAGAAGTCATGTACAAAATATTATTAATGCATTTAATTTAGCAGCATTTAAAAACAACGTGTCAAGTTCAAATATTTTTAATCTCAGAAATCAAAGAACAAGTAAGAATTTAAAACTGCTTAATATAACACATTGAACTTACAAATGAAAAGGAAAAAGTCACCATTTTAAAAGACTTAGCAGAATCACTTGATAAAATTCAATACTTATTCAGGAAATAGACCCTTACTAAACTAAATTTTGGAAACAACTTCTTTCATCTTAAAATAGATACTAAAAATTCATATCATACATTATATTTAATGATAAACTTTAGAAGCAATTCCATTAAATTGAAATATAACACAAGAATACTCATTATCATCACATCTAAGATTCTAACCATTGAATTAAGATAAGAAAAAAATTATAAGCATTGGATAGGAAGGAGAAATGTGTTTATTTATAGTGACTGTTTATATAGACAGCCTACCAAAACTTATCAAAAATTTACATAATTAATAAGGGAACTCAGCATGATAGTTATATATCATTTTACCATTAGGAGTCAATATTTTTATATATACCAAGAATAAGCTATTTCAAAATGAAATAGAAATAAAAATGCCATTTACAATAGCAAAAAAATTCTGAGGTAATTAGTACTAAATCAACAAATATGTCTATTATTTCCCTGGAGAAAATTTCAAAACATTATTGAATCACATAAAAAATTGTCTGAATTAATAGAAAGTTATACCAATCAGTTGGGAAATACAAAATCAAATATATGTCATTTCTCACACAATTACTCTATAAATACAAAAAACTGTCAAGTAAAATTCCAAGGAAGTTTTTAGAGCTTAAGAAACTGATCCTAAAATTCATGTGGAAGAGAAAAAGACCCTGTGTAGTCAATACAGTTCTGGAGAAAAGAACAAGTATGTGGGCAAAGGGAGAAAACTGGGGACATCTGTAATAGTGTAAACAATACAAATAAAGTTTTAAAGAAAAAGAACAAGTATGAGTTAGCAGTGGCACCGACCCTTAAAAACACCCAGATGCTTTATAAGGGTATGCTAATTAAGATGATATATTAGAGGCAGAACAACAGGAAAATAGACCAATAACACAAATAATCATGGAACAGCCATTAAAAATATAAAATTGATATATAACAGAGATGGCATTACAGATTAGGGGGAAATGGACTATTAAAATAATAAGATGTGGGGGCAACTGGTGATCTATATGGAAAATGTAAAATTTGATCCTTATCTCACACCATACATAAAGTTCCCTGTGGATTAAAGAATTAAATATGGGAAACAAAACTTTAAGTCTTTCATAAGAAAACATAGAATAGCATCAATATGACTTATGGTTAGAAAGAACTATATAATGCAGACACAAAATTGACTGCAACAAATTTTAAAAACTCTGCTCAACAACAGATGCAACATGAAAAATGAAGGAGGCAAATCACAGGATGGGAAACAGTACTTGCAATGCACATAACTTACAATGAATTGATATTGATAGAATCTACAAACAACTCTATGAATATTCTTTAAAAAACAACCTAATAGAAAAATAGCAAATAATAATAATAATCCAGAGAAGAGAAACCTGAAATGAAAAATAGACAAATATAACAACATTTAGCTCCAGTAATAATCAGGAAAACACAACAGAAGACAATTTTATAGCAACCAGACAGACAAACATTCAAGGGCCTGACAACGTCAAAGGTTAGCAAAGGTTTAGGAAACGAGGTCTCTCAAGGACTGCTGGTAATAGTGTCTTTTAAAGGGTAATTTGGAAATATCTAGAAAATTTGAAAATATATATGCTTTACAATCCTGCCCTCCCACTTTTATTTATGTATTTATTTATTTTTGTTTATTTTATGATTTTTAATCCTCACTCGAGGATATGTTCTTTTATTTTTTATTAATTTTAGAGAGAGAGGAAGGGGGCAGAAAGAGAGAAACATCAAAGTGAGAGAGAAACACCGATGTGAGAAAGAAACATCTATCAGTTGCCTCCTGTATATACTCCTACTGGGGCTTCAACCCACGACCCTTTAGTGCACAGAACGATGCTCTGACCAACTGAGCACCTGGCCAGGGTTACCCTTCCACTTTTAGTATGAACTCTAAGGAAACAATAACAAGTGTGCACAAAGAACCAGGCAGAAAAATGTACATTCTAGCATGGTTTATAATAACAAAAAATGAAATATGATCTTAGCTAACCATGGCTATTATTTCCTGTCCAATGTCATGTGAGCTACACATGCTTAAAAAATAAGAACAATTTAAAAATTTTTTAAAAACCCTCCCTATTCTATGTCACAGTTCTGTGGTTGTTACCAGAAGGACAGAGCCAGACACCTCAATAATGACTGATTTACAGTTCAGTTTTGCCGATTTAAAAGGATACAGGTATAAACGTTTTGGATGTAAATAAGCAAAGATTGATGACTATGTTAATCAGATATTTATTTGTCAATTATAAAAATATCTTTTAATTTTGTCCATTTTTACTTAATTCTACAAGTATAGATGTGGTTGGGAAGAATTGATACAAGCCTGGAATTTCCTGGTGATCAGTGGGCTCCCCTAAACAGCCCCTGGTGACACACTCTCCTTTGAACACTTAGTACTTTTGGCAAGAGCCATCACTTGGACCAGGCAGCTGTGCTTTCCAGAGCCTCTGAACATCTGTCCAAATTGTGGCACAAAACCTGCCTGTCCCAAATTGACCTCATTACTCATTTATAAACATACAAATAGATGATGGGGGAAATCATCCTTGTCCTCCACAAGGGACCGCTCGTTACACTTCCCATCAACTCTGCTGCTGGCTTGCATTTCTGGGGAGCCCTGGAACAGTTTTCGCAGGGCGGCCTTCACAAACACCACATTACCGCTTTGGATGCAGCACGGACATAACAAGCCTAGAGAAAAGAACAGTCTTTGTCCCCCTTATTCAGAGATGATTCATGTATGTAACACGAACACATCATCCGAACGGCTGGTTCTTTGATGCTTGTTTCCTGTTTCCTCTTTTAATGAGTGGCCCAGGTTTCCCTGTGTACTGTGGGCTTTGTGAGCCCCTAAATGGTTTCTAGGGAGCTACCAGTAGCAATAGCTGGTTTGGTAAAGAATTTGGACACTTGCCCAGTTTCCTCTTCACCTTCAGATGAGGAGGAACCCATTTGAAAGCCCTGATCAGACTCTATGCTTCCTGTAGTTTTTATATAGAACTTCAAGGGCAGCATGAGAAGGGTGGAATTTGTGTTCAATTTTATGATCAAATCCAAGCAAAGGGAAGTTGGTAATATTTGCTGTTGAGTATGAGCAGCTCTTTTTTGTACAAACAATGCTTTATTTTAGCATCAATTATTTTCTCTTTAAGACAAGTCAATCTATCTATTAACAAGTATAAAAATATTCATAAATTACCTAGCACAGACCACTGACAGTAAGTGGTCAAGGGTGTAGACAGCCTGCATTTGAACCCAGTCTCTCATACTTCCTAGCTGCGTTGTCTTGCATGATTTACTGAATTTCTCTCTACGTCTCAGTGTCTTCATCTGTAAAATGAGGATAGTAGTAGTATGTGCCTCACAGGGTTATTGTGATGGTTAAATGAGTTAATACATGAAAAGAGCTTAGAATATGCCAAGCACATGGCAAACGTTTGATAAGTGTTGGCTGCTGTGAAAACCTAGTGCTATGCAGCTCATTTTGGGATAAAAGAAATTATACAGCACTGCTGCTTTCCTCAAAGATATTTAATGGAAGGAGACAAGTAGCACACACACATTTTCTTTGTCAGCAGCATATGCTGCAGCAAGCTACTAAACAGGGTGATGCAGACTGTTAGGAAGCAGGACTGCATCTGCTCGGACATTTCAGCCACATGGTTCTCAAAGAGTTAACAGAGCCACTAGATCCGAGAGTGATGAAACCATGAAGAAAGCCTCACAGAGCAGATAGGACTTCACCTGGGCTTCAGCAAAATACAGATAGAGTAGAAGGCAATTTTAGAAGTAAGAATCATGTGAGCAAAGAGATGGATAGTATAAATTTGGCATGTAAGAAACTAGTAAGGCTTAAGAATGAGATTTGGGAAAGACTCAGTCTCAGCACCAACTCAGAACTGTGCACCTGAATTTGTTCATTGCTTTTCCAACCAAATGCCTCCCTTTCTGCCCATGTTATTTGTTTCCCCCATCCTTTACCTAACAGACCAGATGCTTCCCTCTCATGACTACCGTGGGAATATTCTCCTGACTGAACAGTCTCTGGACATTATTATAAAAAATCTCTCCCACTCTAACATGGTGCCTACCAGCATTGCACTCTTGCTGGAGTTGAGCCAGATGAATGTAGAGGAAATAGACACATTTACCAGTGATATGCATTCTCAGCTGCTTCCTGAATATACATTTTAATATGAAACCTAACTAAAATCCCTGTCATCTTCCCTTTACTTGAAGATATAGGCAAGTTGTTGCTTGGAATCACTATTATATTCTCTTACAGTATTATTATTTTTAATTATATTTTATTAATTATGCTATTACAGTTGTCCCATTTCTCCCCCATCATTCCTCTCCACCCTGCACACCCCCTCCCACCCGCATTCCCCCCTTTAGTTCATGTCCATGTTTCATAAGTTCTTTAGCTTCTACTTTTCCTACACTATTCTTGCCCTCCCCCTGCCTGCTTTCTACCCACATCTATGCTACTTATTCTCTGTAGCTTTTCCCCCTCTCTCCTCCTCCCACTCCCCTGTTGCTAACCCTCCATGTGATCGCCATTTCTGTGTTCCTGCTCTTGGTCTAGCTGTTTGCTTAGTTTGCTTTTGTTTTAGGTGTGGTTGTTAATATCTGTGAGTTTGCTGTCTTTTAACTGTCCTGTTTTTTATCTTCTTTTTCTTAGACAAGTCCCTCTAACATTTCATAAAATAAGGGCTTGGTGATGATGAACTCCTTGAACTTGACCTTATCTGAGAAGCACTTTATCTTCCCTTCCATTCTAAATGACAGTTTTGCTGGATAGAACAATCTTGGATGTAGGTCCTTGACTTTCATGACTTGGAATACTTCTTTCTAGCCCCTTCTTGCCTGGAAGGTCTCTTTTGAGAAATCAGCTGACAGCCTGATGGGAACTCCTTTGTAGGTGACTCTGCCCTTATCCCTTGCTGCTTCTAGAATTCTCTCCTTCACTTTGATCTTGGCTGATGTAATTATGATGTGCCTTGGTGTGTTCCTCCTTGGATCCAACTTCTTTGGGGCTCTCTGAGCTTCCTGGACTTCCCGGAAGTCTATTTCCTTTGCCAGGTTGGGGAAGTTCTCCTTTATTATTTGTTCAAATAAGTTTTCCACTTGTTGCTCTTCCTCTTCTCCTTCTGGTACCCCTATAATTCAGATGTTAGGATGTTTAAAGATGTACTGGAGGTTCCTCATTTTTTTGAATTCTTGTTTCTTCATTCTTTTCTGTTTGGTTGTTTCTTTCTTCCTTCTGGTCCACTCCATTGATATGAGTCCCAGTTTTCCTCCCATCACTATTGGTTCCCTGAGCATTTTTCTTCATTTCACTTATTTTAGCCTTCATTTTTTCATCTAATTTGTGACCAAAATCAACCAATTCTGTGAGCTTCCTAATCACCAGTGCTTTGAACTGTGCTTCTGATAGGTGGCTACCAGTGCTATGAGCTCTGCATCTGATAGGTTGACCACCTCCTGGTCGCTCAGATGAATTAGCTCTGGGGCCCTGGTCTGTTCTCCCGTTTGAGCCATCCTTGGTTTTGTTTTTTTTTTGTTTTTGTTTTTGGGGTTTTTTTTTTCAGTTTTTTGTTTTTGATTTTGTCTGGTCACAGTTGTTACGTAGTGAGGGGCAGAGCCTTAGGGATTCACCAGGGTGGGGCAGCCCAGTCGCTGGGTTGTGATGCTGGACGTGGGGGCAGGGCCGAGAAGGAACAATGGCACTTGCTCTCTGTTCTCTCACAGATTCCAGTCCCTTCAGCCACCTTCCCCTAGCAAATTGGGCCCTTCTGGTGCTGATTTCCATGTGGGTGGGCCTGCACATGCTCCAGGACCCCGTGAGTCTCCCCAACGAACTCTCCTGTGAGGCTGGGACTCCCTCCCAGCACCTCAGCCCCTGCAAGTGTTTTCAGTGGGTGCTTTTAGGCTTCACTTCCTGGCACTGGGGCCCTGAGTCACGTAGTCTGTCTTGCTGCCCGTTTTCACCTGGTTTATCTGTGCTCGAATGTGTGTCTACCGTCATCTGCCTTGTGCGCCTCACTTGGCCTCTTCGAGTTCGGCAACTGGCAACTGCCGCCGGTGTGCCTGGGGTGACTGCATGCTCAGGACCGCCAGCTACTGTCTTATCCCACTGCAACCCAATTCCCCTGGTTGCAGACTCCACCCCTCTTACTGGTGGGTGAATCGTTGTCGGACTCCTGCACAATGCAATTTTCTCTCTGTTCTGGTTGGGTTTTCTTTTTTTTGGTTCTATATTTTTGTTGTCCTTAATCTTGGTTGTGAGAGGAGGCACAGCATGTCCACCTACACCTCCATCTTGGCCGGAAGTCTTATGGTATTATTTTTAATGGCTATTGTTTTATAATGTCCTCATCAAATCTCCAAGTAAAAGAAATTATCTAGGAGAGAACTTTCCCTCCACAATGAATATCTGAACAAAACTAACCTGAGTTTCCTTCAAAGTTTTCTTTCCCCCCATTTTCCTTTAATTGAAAATTTCATGTTCATTATGTATCTTCAGTGAAAACAAAATATAGCTAGATACAAGGTGCGAGGAGATAAAATGGTATGATGAAGAAGAAGAAGACTCCTCTCATTGACATCCTAATGAAAAAGCTGGAGGTTTGCTTCCAGGTAAGCTCGAGAGTACTCGTCCTCCCCAAATGGGGCTTTGCAATGCTGCCCAGAATCACTCTGGAGTGATCTCCAGTAGGTTCACAAGTCACCCCCACCAAGAGTAAGACCTCCAAGCCACGGGAACAATGGAGTTACTCTCCAGCTGGGTAAGGTGGACTGCATTCCCAGAGCTTGTTCATCCCAGATCATGTTCCTTCCAGACTGGTCTGCAGCTCCCAAGTTCCAGGCTTTTGCTCCATAGGAGGAGATGCTAGGGGGAGAAGAAACTCTCTCAAAGAGATTTCCACCCAAACCCTAAACTCTCATTAACCTTCATCAAGGTGAAATCTCTTAAACAGTGCTCCTTTCCCCGCAAAATATCAGTGTCTGAGAAGAAGCCTTTGAATCAGAATGAAATATTCTGCACAAACAAATACATGGCAATTGCTGGCTCACTCCTTGGGAATCAGTGGCATGTGATGCTCTGGTAACTGGCCCAGAAAAGAAATACAGGCAAGGCAACAATAAAATGGAAGACACATTTTGATTTCTATGGCATAAGCCAAAGAGCTTTATATACAACATGAAGGAAGCCACAAACATGGTAATATAGGTCAAGCGGACTGACCATGAAAACCAAGTCTGAACTGATTAGGCCACCTCGAGAGTACTAGATGGAATCTCCTCCAATCCACAGACCTTTTGTTGATATCATACTACCTGTAGGACCCCACACAGTGTGTGGCACAGGTAAGCATTTGATAAGTTAGTAAAAGTTGTACATTAGTGATTAGGACAATTTGAACAGAATCAATCAGGACAGTGAGAGACTGGGGAATCACATAGATTAGTGGGACTATTATTAGGTTTGTTTAATCCACACTGGAGAAGACCTGCAGCATTCAGGATTTAACAGGTGAGTTTTGTTCATGCAAGAGGGAGCTCAATGGTCCACAGTGTAGGGAATTTTCATTTTATTCTTAGGCACTAATTAGAATTGTATGTGTTGTTGGGTTAATGTGTGTGATCCCATCAAATGACCACTGAGTGACCCTAGCAGACTGCTAGAATCTACACTCAACAAAGGTTTTTGTTATCTACTCATACCTATGTATGTGCTTAATGGGAGAAATATTGTGGGAAAAGTATCAAAGTTCCTGAGGGCCTCCTGTGCAGAAAGACTTACCATACAGAGAATGAAGGAGGCATTGGATCTAATGAAAGGTCCTACTAGAACTAACGGCAGAAGACACAGGATGGAGATTTCAACAACTGGAACAGATTTTCTTCCAAGGAAGCTTAATGATTTCAAGAGGGGACCAGATAGCCAATTATTCAAGGGTTTTGTGGTCAAGGGAACCTATGACATTTGTCTTCTTACCTCCAATACTCAGCTCAGTGGCTGGCACATGAAAGGTCCTAGTGAAACCATAAAGTATTAGAGCTATTAAGGCTCTGATCTTACCACACCACTAACTTAGGAGGAAAACAAACCCCCCAAAGGTTAACTGACTTGCTCAGTGTCTCACACTGTGAAATGGTGGGGCCAGTAATAGATCTGAGGCCTTTAAACACCATTTTAGGGCTGCTCCTGATAGCGAAGCTCTTCACATTTATGTTCATAAAATACTCTTGAGATTTAGATATGCAGCACATATTAAGTGGTTTGATGAGCTATTTTTAGAACTTCCTTGAAAGAAAGGGTTGTTTCAGGATACGGTACATTGGAGCTTTCTTTTCCGTTCACCCCAGCCTCCCCACCACACCTTCTCCTCCACAGCAGAGATGAATATGAGAAGATGTGGGAAAGGTGCCCAAGGAATTCACTGCCCCAAAAGGTTAGAAGCCTCATCTAAAGAACTGGAACTTGGAGAACTCAGTTGAGGGGGAGGGGCACTTCCCCATTCACACTCTTCTATTAGACTTAGGCACAGGGAAGCCTTTCAACCATTTATTCAACAAGCACTGATAGCATCATTTATGTTTCAAGCTTTGAGCACTGTGGGCAGTGCTGAAAGGATGCAAAGAGAAATGAGATGCTGATTGTTGACCATTATTAGCCCAGAGAAGAGAAAAGGCAACTGCTTTCACAGTATAGAGGGACAGATAAAGTGCCAAGGAAGCTCCAAAGAGGGAAAGACTCCATCTTTAGGGAGGTAATCAGAAAAGCCTTCCTGGTCCTAGAAAGATAAGTAGGATCTGCAGATATAGTTTAAAGATCATTCTAGGCAGAGGGAACTGAGTGGGTTAAGGCATAGAGGCTGGAAAGCTCTGATCTGTCTGTAAAATACTAAATCAATCTGTCAGAAATGTTAGATTTGTGAAGAAAAAAAGGGCAAGCATGGATAAGTGGATGGTTCCAACTCATTGGGACTTTGATGTAGACAAGGAGCTTGGAGAGTCTGGAGAATCATTAAT
Organism: Anoura caudifer; assembly: GCA_004027475.1. NCBI lineage: Eukaryota > Metazoa > Chordata > Mammalia > Chiroptera > Phyllostomidae > Anoura > Anoura caudifer. The sequence continues at coordinate 27,168 of PVKU01007453.1, forward strand.
GATTGCTAAGTGGAGCAGTGATTGAGCAGTAGTAAGCAATGCTGAGTAGGGGGCACATGAAGGTCAGCATAATGGACACTGCCAAGGTTCTGTCAAGTGCCCAGGTCCACCCAGATTTCTTTTTGCTATTTTTCTATGTCCCCTTTCCTGGCTTCTGTATACTTTGCTTCTAATAGTTCACACTTCTGACTTTATTCAGAGGATTGCCTTTGGGCTCCAGGGGGCACTTTGGCAAAACAGGCAGTGTGCTGAAAATGCTGGAGAATTGGCATCTCTAGGGACAGCCCTTAGCCAGTGAGTCACAGTGTGGAGATATGAAAGTCCAGTTCCCTTGCCTCCAGTTGGCATAAACTCTGAGGTGTAATTTACACTCCAAAGTTCCCTATAGAATCAGGCTGGGGCTGGAATGGGTGCAAAAGCTCATCCTTGCATGGTTTCTTCTCTATCTGTCTTACTTCCTGCACCTCCTTCCAGAAGCAGTCCCTTAATACATGACTTGCTCCTGAATCCTCATCTCAGGGCCTGCTTCTGACAGACAAGTTGGAATGAGAGGGCTGCTAAGGTAGGGCCAGTTAGGAAGTTTCTGCAAAACTCCAGGCAAGAGACCATAGAGGCTGCTGCTAAGACAGTGGCTCAGTGATAAAGTCGGGGAAGAGAGAAGGGAAATATTCCAGGAAGAAACAGACAAGACCTCTAGAATTTGTGGGGTAGGAAGAAATAGAAGTCAACCAAGAGTGTATAGTTTCAAGCCTCAGTAACTGGATTCTGTTGGATCCTATTGGAGAACCTCAAAAAGAAGAGCATACTTAGGAGGAAATCAAGTTCAGTTTAGAGATGTTGCTTTTGCAGTAACAAGGGGAGAATGTGGTGTAAGTGCTTAGCAGCTGGCAGGAAGATGCAGCATTGGAGATCTCATTTTGGCAGTCATAAGCCCCTTAGGTAGTCACTAAAGCCATGAAGTAGGAGAAACTTCCAGAGAGAAGCTGGGCTTTGTGTCCATCTATGGTGGTCCCAAAAGAGGAAAACACTGTAAAGTTCAGGTGCAACCCCAACAGTGGATCTGACAGATCTGGGATGGATCTGAACTAAGTTCTGCACCAATGTCTACTTTAAAAAATGCTCATTGAGCACCTGGCCCAGGAACTAATCTCCACACTTGCTCATAGCCCCTCCTCCAGAAAGGTGTCTAGAAAGCATTCAGTGGCCTATTGCACCCCAGGAGATAAGCGGTGACAGTTCTTGAGGTGTCTATCTGAAGGGGACATTGCCTTTAAAGGGGAATTGTTAATGAATCTGTTATTTTAATCTAAAAATCTTACCACAGGATTCCAAGGCCAGGTGAGAACTGAGAGGTCATTTAGTTTATTTGACAGACAAAGAAGGTTGAAACTAACAGTTACATGACCAGTTGTGGCTGCATCATGACCAAAGAATTGTGCCTCCTAGGTCCAGTGCTGGTCTCTTTCCCACCCAGAGGAGTGCCATCCCCCTCCCATGGTCACTACCCTGACCCTGGACTACCATTTACATCCCGGTGATAGGTGGGAGGCTCTCAGAATGGAATCATTTTTCCAAGTGAAATGATGAGTTATATCTACCAGAGCATCTTAGTATGCCACAGGATTATTTTTAAGGATCTACTAAGATAAATGGTGTGAAAACATTGTAATATATCCTAAGAACCCTGAAACACCAATCCAAAAGAATCTATGCACCCCAATGTTCATAGCAGCACAATTTACAATAGCCAAGTGTTGGAAGCAACCTAGATGCCCATCAATAAATGAATGGATCAAGAAACTTTGGTACATTTACACAATGGAATTCTATGCAGCAGAAAGAAAGAAGGAGCTCCTACCCTTCGAGACAGCATGGATGGAGCTGGAGAGCATTATGCTAAGTGAACTAAGCCAGGCAGTGAAGGACAAATACCATATGATCTCACCTTTAACAGGAACCTAATCAAAAAAACAGACAAACAAGCACAATATACCCAAAGACACTGAAATTGAGAAGGGGTTGATAGTCACCAGAGGGGAGAGGGGAGGCAATCTCAGGGGGAAAGGGGAAGGGTTTGGAGCAACAAGTATAAAGGTCACATGGACAAAAACTAGTGGGGGTGGAAATGGGAAGGGGGTGGGGAGGGCTGGGGCAGTGGGCTGGAATGGGAGCAAAAGACAGAAAACTGTACAAGAACAACAATTAAAATAAATTTAAAAAAAAAAAGAAAAAGAAACAAAAAACCAAAATAAATAAATAAAAGAATCTATTCAAATGTATCGACATTTACAAAATGCAAAATGTCTTTACTTTCTACATGTTGATTCTATGTGATGATTATAGGTGTGGATGGATTAGGATCATGAAATTAAGTGAAGCCACCAGACCTATGCAGGATTATACACTCTTCCTTTATTTGCACTCACAGTGGATTCCAAGCAACCAAATTTACATCACTTATATCTATTGAAGGGAACTCATATTTAAACCCAAACTCCTGGTTAATTAAGCCAATTGTCTGCCCCTGCTATGAAGTAATCAAATTCACTACATATGCTGGTCAGCAACTATGGGCTAGGCCTTTGTATGATGTTCTGGACTTACAGAAATGAAGCACAATCTATGCTCTCAGGAAGTCACAGTCCAGCAGAGACAAATTTGTAAAGAAACACTTAAAATACAATAAAATAAGTGCAATAATGGAGAATTGTGCAAGGTGCAGCAGTGGCAAAATGGGAGTCCTGGCTCTCGTGGGGGAACAACTTGATTCACAGAGCAGTTAGCACTTGACATAGAACTTGGATGAGATGAAGATGAGCCAGACAGAAAAGGTAGGGTTAAAGGATGTCATTTCAGGAAAGCCAACGGCAATAGCAAAGGCAAGGAGGTAGGTATTACTTCACTGCTTTCAGGAACTATGGTGGATTTAGTATTGGACACATGTTTGCTAAATGAGTGAACAACCAAAAGACTGAGTGAATGTCAGTGGAAGACAAAGTTGGAAAGGGAGAAAGGGACCAAATGAGTTAGGACATTCTCTGCCAGGATGGCATGCTGGCCTTATTCACTCCAGGACACTGGTTCTTAAAGTGTGGTATCTGGACCTGCAGCAGTATGATTACCTTCAGAATTGTTACAAATGCAAATTATCAAGTCCCAACACTGATCTACTGAATCAGGAGCTCTGGGGGTAGGATCCAGGAATCTGTGTTTTAACTAGACCTCCAGGTAATTGTGATGGATGCTGTAGTTAGAGAACCATTGCTCTGGGCACAGAGGAGAAAGTAAAAGTTGAAAGAACATTTTATGGGAACAAAGAACTGTATTAATTTATTGGCTCTAATAGGAAGAAAGAAAGCATTGATGTCTCTCTACAAAAATGCTAGCTCAATCCTCCAGAAGTGCTCAGCCGGAGCCATCTGGGATCCTGCCTGGGTCTTTTCAATCAAGTCCTCCTGTCTCATCAGGTAAGTAATCTTGTAGAAATAGCACCTCATTACCCTCCATCAAATAAGCAGTGAGCAAGCACTTTTCATTTGAGAGCTAGGTGACTGAAAAAGATTTGTCTGGGGCAATCGCAGTAGATGGTAGTGATTTAAGCTAAATTCAGTTCTGGAAGACAGCTGAGCGATGGGACAACTTGTGTAAAGTTTAGGCTGAGGTATCAGCAGGAATGCTGAACAGCGTACTCAAACCTGAAATATAAGGAATTAAATTCATTCATGGGTCCTCTTTCAGACCAATTTATATATTGAATAAAATGAAGTTTGCACTTGAACTCTAGTCTGAAAATGAAGTCAGATAGCCCACGACTTGGTTGACTGAAAAAGCAAGCAATCAACTACCACTATCACCCTCCCTCAAAACACTAATGAAAGAAAATGGAAAAATCAGTAGAGAAGCCAAATGATTCATAAAAATCAATTTAAGCAGCATGAGATAAGCAGAAAGCTTAAGTTTTTAAAAATGCAGTTAGGGCATCCAACAATTCCAAATGAAAACAAACATCTTTACACAAGACTCCAAATAACCTTGGGCAATTACACTGGGCAGGATTTGACCACAAAAACCATGGTCAAAATCTAGGGAGATATCTTTGGCAGCTTTGGCTGGAGACACACAGTGGACAAAAAATGGTAAAAGGAGTTTGGGGGTCAGCACACTGAACAAGGGCTTGGGGATGATGGACAGAGAGGTCCAGAGGCCAGTGCTGTATATGTGCACATGTCGGAAGCTTCCCCTTTCACCACGACACACTGCCCACTGCTCCGTACCCCAGCAGCTGGAGCTGGTATGGAGCTGACAGAGCACATAGTCAATAGGCAATTACAGTAATCGAATCTTGGAGAAAGTGACATCAGTGTAAATAGCCTACTCCCAGTTGGCCTGTGATTAACGTGACAACAACTTGGACATAATTCCCTCCGTGGAAGCAAAGGCAGCCTAGTCCATTGGAATAAAACTGATAAAAGATTGTCCTACTCTATTCATTACACCAAAACTGTCAGTGAGTATCAGCTTGAGAGGAAACCTAGGATGGAAGGAATAGGTGGGTGCACCTAGGAATAAGAGAAGAAGCCTATGTTGGAAGTACCAAATATCTGCAAAAATCTTCATGCAGCAGCCCCCACTTATCTGGAAGAGATATGGGTCAAAGCCCTATACATCACTGGATGTCTGAAACCACAGCTAGCACTGACCTCCCTATATACTATGTTGTTTCCTATACATCCATAGTTTTTCACTTAAAGGTAGTAATTTACAGCTTCTCTTTGACATCTCCAAATTGCCAGCGTTACCACTCTTGTTCTTTGGGGCCATTATTAAGTAAAATAAGCATAACAAATACAAACACTGTGATACCATGATAGTTAAGCTAATAACCAAGGGGCAGGGGGAGCAGGAGCATTTGCAATGTGGATACCCTGGACAAAGGGATGATTCAGACCCAGGGCAGGATGGAGCGGGATGGCATGAGATTTTATTAGGCTATTGCAAACAGAACATAATTTAAAAGTTATGGATTGTTTCTTTGCGGAATTTTCTGTTTAGTATTTTCAGACTGTACTTGACTGCAGGTAACTGACACTGTGGAAAACAAAACCATGGAGGGGAGTGTGGCTACTGTATGTATATTAATTCACTTAATCCTTTACTAGCCAGATGTTAGCATGAGCGCTATGAGAGCACGGGTTCAGGCTCATAAAACAGTCTTTCCAAACAAACTGGGAACAGCACCTCAGATGTGAACTCATGAGTTTTCTGAACCCAGATCCTAAGCTTTTCCAACCACAAGAAGAATAAGATAATTAACTGGGACTGCCCAGGAGGCAAAGGGATGCATGCGTGTATAATCAAAAGGATTAATGAATAGCTTAGATCCAACCTTAGGTATTAAACATGGTCCCAAAGTCAATACCACATCAATCACTACGGCTGTATGCTCATTTGAGTACTCAAGAATGCGAAGACTCTCCAGACCTTGGCTGCTAATGTAGACCTTCATCTTCATTTTGGGACTCAAGACAGTGGCAACTGCCTGAGCAACATGGGGATTTGGAATGTGTTTGAAAAGTGAGTCTCAGTGAAATGAGAGTGAGAGCCATTTATGACAAACATGATGTGAGAGGGCCATATCTCCCTGCCCATTGAGCTGGGGATCAGGGATTCTAATTCTCAAGGTCTTGCTTTTAGTGAAGCTAATTTTAAACTAGAGAAGGAAAGGGAGGTGGTAATTATAGCAGCTAAGATCAAGTGTATGGGAAGCAGAGTGTCATATCAGAAACAGGAAAGAGAGTGAAAAAGCAAGCTGTATTCTAAGGGTAGGGGAAGCATCATGGTAAGCAGGAGATTCTCATTTTTTAATAATATCTGAGATACTAGAGGGAGGGCAGCCAATAATCTGACTGAAGGGAGTAAGAAGCCCAGGGACTATGGGCGAGGAAGTGTAGGGAAAGCTTTGGGCAATGGGTTCAACCTTCCTGGGAGGCCAATAATACCCTGTAATGCCACTTTATATGTGCTCCCTCTCGGAGATCCTGCTGACACGTGCTCAGAAGGGCTGGAGGTGCCCGTTGTGTAGGGGAGAACCACTCCTCTATTATGAGCTATCAGATCCAGGGGGAAGTTCCCAAAAGGAAGCCTCAGAAGCAAGTGCTTTCAGACTCCTCAGGAGAGGGAGGGGGAGGCTGTACTTGAGTCTGAGGAGGCCTCGGTGCCACTGGTTATTGCTTATTTTGCTTCTTCTCTAAACCATCACTCCCTTGAGACCACAGTCATATAATAACTTGCAAGGACAGTAAAGATATTTTACTCTCTTCACTGGGAGGCAACCAATGAGAGAGAAGTGGGGGAGAGGGAGATGCTCAAACAAGCTGCTCACGATGCAGGCTCAGAGGTCAAAGCCAGCTCAAGTGACCAAAGATGGCCAGGAGCTGTCTTAGGGAAGAAGCATACTCGTAACTGGGGGGCCCTGTGTTACAAATATCGTGATCATTTTGGGCATACACATGGGAGGAGAGAGACTAGGAGAGAATCTGACTCTTTCAATGAGAAAGAAGTTAACGTTGGGAACGACTGAGAGAAAATATCTAGAAATACTTGGGAGCTTCATGATATCTGGGTTGGGGATTAAAGGACTTAGCCAAGAGACCACAGAGGGGTGCTGGGAGAACAGAAATGTTGAGGGGGCATTTTACAGTGTTGATTTGGCATGTGATGTAAAATAAACCTCCCCTTCCCTGTCCTTTACATTATTTTTGACAGACTCCCGGTGCTTATTGATGCTTCCCGACAAGTGAATTTTTATCGGAGGTCAGAGTCATTCTGGAAACAAGCTGAGTTCTGCCATTTGCAGGAACACAGGAGCCTGATGTGTAGGGAAACAGCCCTCTGGATTTTTGTGGATGGCATCATTTCACATGTTCAGCCACTTTATGGAATAGATACTATTATTGTCATTTCAAAGTGAGGAACTCAAACCTCCCAGATGTCTAGTAATTTGCCCAAGAAGCAAAGCCAAGGTTGCACCAAAATCTTGGAGATGCTAAGGCTCGCTCAATTTGCTTTCATATTAATGGTTCTCAAAGTGCAGTTCCCTGGGCTAGCAGCTTCAGCCTCACTATAGAACTTGTTAGAAATGCAAACTCTCAGGCCTCTCCCTAGATTTCCTGAACTTGAGCCTCTGGGGGTGGGGCCCAAGGCATCTGTGCCTTGATAGACCTTCCAGATGATTCTGAGGCATGATAAAGCTTGAGGACCATTGATCCATATACTACAGTGCCTCATGGAAAGCCTGCCCAGCACTTCGGGTCTGATGGGTCTGTGACTCATTGCTGGGAGATGACATGCCACTTGACAGCTCGAGGTGCCTGAGTGAGCAAAGCCTGCAGAGACACAAAATTCAGTCACTCAGCTGTAAAATGAAATACAACCCAAAATCTCAGAGGAAGTGATGGGATCCCATGGGTGGGGAGTGTGCAGACATAATTATAGCCAGTTTGAAAGTCAAGGCAACAATGTTAAAAGGAAATTTAAATGGCTTGCTCCAACATCACCCTGCCTGAGGCCACCTCAGCAGCGTCTATCTTTGGGTGCAATTGTCTACTTATTTTTTGTCATGTCTACAGCCTGTCTTAGAAAATGGGGGAAGTGAGTCTCTTGGATTATATATGTCACAGATATATGGCTCAGGAAAACTGAACTCTCATCTGAGCCATAGGAAAGCAATGTGCTGTATGGAGAGTATTTTCTGTCCTTTGAGCTCTAAATTCAGAGTTAGACCATTTGCAGACTTTGCAGACCATTCCCTCTGTGATCTCGGGCAACTCACATAACCTCTCTGTAAAGTAAGGATCATAATAACATCTACTTCTCAGTTTGTCATGAGGATGAAAGATAACGCTTGAGGCAATGCTTTGTATTGTTATCATTATTTGCATTCCATTCTCTTACCCCCAAACCTTCAAACTTCACAAATATGTGCCTATTCCTTCACATTTTCCTCTCTCTAGAGTCAGTGAATGAACAGACATTCCTGTGGTAAATGAATCCCTGTATTCTCTGATCCCCACTAGATAGCACAATGCCCTACATAGAACACACTAAGGCTGGTAGGGGTAGGACAGACCAGGAGGTAGAGGGATGCTTTGGTCTTGGGAGACCTGTAGCCAATTTTCCCGCACGGGACTCCTATTGGTTTTTAGGTCAGAGAGGGACGTTGGAAATCACGGAACCCATTTTTACCACCCACCACCCACTTTGTTTATAAATAAGGAAACATAACCCTGCCCAAATAGCCTATTTCTTTATTTCGAAGTCCTGAGCTATTTCTTTCTTTGTGAGTTTTTCCAGTGGGTAACAGGCCCTGGCAGGGGCAGTGAGGGTGGGGGCAGCAGCTGTTGAGAGGATGGAGGGAGTAGCCCTTGGAGGATGTGCCCCTGGGAGGTGAGGGCCCCTGTTGTAGGCAGTGACATCAAGCCAAACCCTCCACTGGGTGCTGATGCGAGCCAGAGCCAGTCCTCTGCCGAATCCACACATGCGTAAAACTGGCTCCTGGCTGGAGCTTTTCCCAATGATATTGTATATCCAGAGTCTGATAGGTGGCAAGTCAACATGGAGTCTGGCGAGGAAAATACACATTCAGAAAAATACTCAGTTTTTTAATGCAGTGTGACTACGATATATTTATAGTCCCTGGAAGTTGGCAAAAAAGAGTGCTAGCCTTAGAAAAATGAACATAGCATGAATTTAAAATTATTCACAAAAATAATACCACTAATAATGAACATTTATTGGGTTCTTACCAAGGGTCAGGTATTGTGCTGAGTGCTTTGTATGGATTATCTCATTTCATCTCTGCAAGAGTCCCATGGATTCAATATGAGCATCGCCCCCATTTTAAAGATGAGAATGCTGAAGCTTAGGTAGGGAAGGCTTGTGCATAGTGATGTGCCCAAGGTTAAATGGGCTGGACGCAAACCAATCAGTCAGACTCCAAAGCTTGAAACCAGTCTGCTCACTTTGCTGTGCTGCTGTAAGGACAACCCCTTGCAAGCTGGGGGGGCTTGGGCCAAATTATTCACCTCCCTGAATGTCATCTGAAAACATTCAAATAGTCATAGTCCCACAGGCCTCTTGGGGTTATTGTAAGGATCAAAAAAGAAAATAAAAAATGCTGTTAACTTACCACATACAAAACTCACTATTGTTTTTGCTAGCTTATTTTCAAAAAGAATAAAGGACACATTTATTCCATGGGGCGTTAAAGTGAGAGTAAACGACCAGCAGTAGCAGCAGGGGGCCCAGGGTGACGTGAGTGCGGCTCCATCCCGAGCCTTTGGAAAGCGGCATGGCACGGTGCCACCCGTTCTGCCGCTGCACTCCCTGCCTCCAAGCCCAGCTGTTGCAGTTTACGGAAGAAGATGGCACAACTTACCTCTTAAGGCTGGTACTGGCTGTTCTCCACATTCCCTCCTGTCTAAGATCCATTCTAGCCCTTTGCAGTATTCAGTACCCAAGAGGCTGAGGTTTACGGACGGTATCACCCAGTTCCCAGGCCCTCTGACTTCCCCTGGGGTTTGGCCCACAGAAGGTGGGGAGAGACAGATCAGGGTATTTATTTCCTCCCACAACCTCCACGCAGCCTACACTCACTGGGATCTTTACTGGGCGGTGGATGGTGTCCTCAGATCCTAGGAACCCTGTTCCCTCTCCTGCCCTCCTTGTTATGATGAGCAGTAAAGATACCCGCCGTCAGCAGCCTGTGGGTCTGCACCCCCCTCCTCAGTTCTCTTAATCCAGGCTGCACATTTACAAGAGTAAACAGCTCCTTTATGAACTCTCTTCAGTCATACCCTTTGAATAAGCCATCTGTTTTCTGTCAGGACTCTGATTGATACAAGGTTGTGGAGAAGTTAATATGCTTAGACAGCACCTGACACATAGTAAGGGCTCCCTCAATGCTGAGGATTGTTATGAGCATCAGCAACAGTGGTGGTGGTGTTAGTGGTAGTAGATCTCACCCTCCTCAGCCCTAAGGGAAGTACATAAGCTTTTTCTTATCTTTATTGACTGAGAAATCCCAGAGCATGAAGCTCCCACCTGATGAACCATTGAATTATCTGTTGAGAGGGTTTAGCTGAAAACACACATTTGACTGGAAAAGAGGCAGCCAGTCCTGAAGGAAGAAAATCTCAGAGTGGGAACCCTCCTGAGACAGGTGCCCCCACCCTGATAGCAAATGCTGGAGCCAGAGGATAGGGAGTAGGGTTCTAGGAGGAAGCTGCCAGGCAGAGTGACAGGTTGAGAGGGCACCTCTGTGATTTGGAATGGGCTTCACCACCATTGGCTCAATGACAGGGTGAACATACCCTGTAACACCCCAGGTCACTTGGAAGGAGACCTGCAAAAGCAGAGAGATGAGTTGGAGCATCTGTACTTTGGAATCGGACTGGGTACAAGTGTGGCAGAGGGTGAGGGGGGACCCAGGGGAGAGGACATCCTGTTCTTGTGGAAAAACTTGGAACTGTGGAAGTTGGCTGGAGAGAAAGTATGCTTCTGTGGTGTTTCCCCATCACAACAAGTGTGTGAGCACACAAGACCCACCGTTTCAGAAGAAGAAGGCTGTGTAAGCCGGGGTCCTGGGAGAAAACAGAAGACACAGTCAAAATGGGTAATCAGTGTGCAGTTGAATTCAGAGGCTGTGTGCAAAGGTGTGGGCAGGCTGTGGAGAAGGAGTGGTGTGATGCAGCCAGCTCAGAGTGGCCTGTGGCGAGATAGGTAAGCCATATGCCTTTCCATCTCCACCTTGAATGAGGTCATATTGGTATCTTTGACATCAGCCGTGATGGGAGCATTTATGTTAAGGAAATCAGCAAACCCCACAAATCAGGCTTTTGTTTTGGGTTTTGATTTTTGGAGAGCATTTACCAGCATGTCACTACAAGAAGCATTCCAGGGCTATTAATGCCTAGGATCTGTTACCACTTCTAGACTTGAAGGATATAGGGGAGGGGGAGGCAGCGATTCCAAAACCTCTAGGCAAAAGACTGTGTGGGCAAGGCCTCTGGACAGAAACTGACAGGAGCTGAGGTCTTTGGTAGGGAGACAGACATAGCCCATTGTAACCCCACAAAGAGCCAGGGAAATCTTTACCAAACTTCACTCTCCTCCTTTCTGCTCCGATGAGCCAAACCCAACGAGAACCAGAAGGCCAGGAAGCCAGGGGACGCAATTCACGTTGGCCAGCCTCCTGGAGGCTGAGTGTGGGAGAGCAGACCTGGAGACTGTATAGCAATCAGGCAACTCCCATGCCAGAGGAAGTTCAAGCGCTGTGATCAGAGTGGAGGCAGGCTCTGGCCCTGGGACTTTTGAGCCTCTTGCAACCCAAGAGTCTATGAGAAAAGAGCAGATTTCTCTGAGGTCCAAAGCTCCAGGTACATGTTTAGATGGTTGCGATGAAGGACAAGTCACCGCGATGAAGGACAAGTCACCACGAAGAGCAAAGAAGTGGCTCCAACTATATGAAAACCAATTTGCCTGTCTCAGTCTGGTGCAGCCCAGCACAGCATCCCTATTGGCATTTGACTAAGGACCGAAGCCCCTCTTCTGCCCCCCATCTCCAGGAAGGACCTTCAAGTCTTTGGAATTCACAATGAATCCCTGTTCTCTGGCTTCTGTTATTTAGCACATTTCAGACTAGAAAAGAAACATAAACATTTCCATGCCACATCTAATACAATTATAAGGTCATTATACATTCTGTAGCACAAAACAGCTGTTTCAAAGATCCTTATTAGAATTTCACAGAGTTTTATTTGTTTGGGGCAAAAGAAAGCAATCTTTTAAATTATGATTTAATGAGACTGGTAAATGTTCATCATCAAGTAGTTAGTTATTAAAGCTGCATGGAGCTTGGCTATTTGAGTTCATAAGGGGTTAACTGAGCCTTTCTCCCCACCTCAGTGCCCCCTCCCCACACACATGCATATAGAAACAAACTGACACGTTTTAATCTAAACCCTCTTTTCTCCCAAATTATGCTCTGCTCTTTTAAAGACAAACTTCATAAAGCTAAACAGGTCTAAACTCTAAATTATTGTGGCTGACTTAGCTTTTAAGTCAAATTCATGAGTTTATGTAAAAATACCTTGGCCTCTCTACCTTTGAAGGGGGGAGTGTCTGCATTGCAATTCACCAAATGATAAAACGTCTATGGCCAGTCCCAAGTACTGGGGGTTCTACATATATAGGTTCTTGTGAGTTTTGTATTATTTCTTACCGGATTGAGAAACTTTTCACACAGCCCCATTTTCTGGGGTGAGGGCTGGGGGTGGAGGGGAAGGAAGGATTTTGCCTGATTACCTACCAGTGATCTAATACAGATGTGTCATTTTGTCAGGCTGCAATACCATAGCAGTTAATCCACCAGCATTTATAGTAATTGCTATATCCTGCAGAAGCAGTATTGTGACACAGTGTATCCCTGGAATTCATAAGTAGGTTGTTTAAATGCAAAATAATTATTAAGCACTCATTCTTGGAATTCATCCTGAGATAAGTAGACCTTAAGAAAATGTCTAATACAAAATGACATTTGGGTTTTAGAATATATAACCTTTTGTATTAATGGTATCCCAAGGTGTTTTACATAGTAATTGGATGGTAGTGTGGTATTTCAGTAAATGAAATGGCTCTTGGGACTGAAGTAGAGGTTTAGCTATTCTTGGATTTCAAGTTGGATTTCATTGACTTGGGAGGTGAGGTGGAATGCCAGCCTGTTTAAAAGTAGCCCAAGGCCTTCATGAAACTTCACTGAAAACATCAGGAAGCAGAAGGGGTCTCAGAGGCAGAGAGAACAAAGCCCTCTGTGATAGATGAGGGACCTGGGCACAAAGGTGAGTGGGTAGGCCCGACAGGGCTGAAAACCAGCTCTCCTAACTATGAGGACCTGAGGCATAACATTTCTTCATGGTTCACATTTCAGCTTGACCAGGTTCTAGCTGGGTAACTTACAGCAAATGATTTGGTATGGCTAGGCCTCCATTTTGACATCTGCAAATAAAAAATAGTAATATCTGCCAGGGTCAGGGGAGATATAAAAATAATATATGTAAAGTAACAAGTACAGTTCCTGGAACATAGTAGGTGCTTCATAAATGGCGATTAGTGTTACAAATCCACAGTGCCACCAATCTTTCCTGCTTGAACATTTTTAGTATTGATTTGCATCACTTATCATATTAATGCTGTTATGTTTTACAATTACATGTTATAATTAGGCAAATATGACTCATCCGACTTTCCATGTCCAATTCTCAGCACTCCTCCCAACACATCAAGAAACAAATCAAAATGCAATTAGATGCTGACTAGATGCTAAAAAGAAAGTTTATAATTTATCGTCTCATAGAAGATTACATTGTGAAAGTGAATTGATCTCGTGTCAGTGATGCAAGGGTTGAGATGAGATCTATGTCAGGCATGAAGCAGACTAATGTAGCTGCTATCTTGACATGTTTGGTAGGGGAATGTCTTAAATTGCAACGGGTGGGAGTGAAGAAGTGCAACCACACAGCAACAGGCTGAGAGAGAGGCTGCCTAGGGTATTTGAACAGATAATGTGCTGCCTGTTTTGTATATTATAACAATATAAATATTCTTATATGTAGACCACCCAATTAAGATCCGTGGAAATTCATATTTAACCCCTCCAAAATTTTAAGGATAATGATTAACTTTACCAAAGGAATCATGATCAGAGGGCTCTTTGAAATGCCTCATTTCCCTGGTGTGAGTAAAGTATGTTTGACTCATTTTAAAATCAATTGACAAGTAAAAGTTTCAGGAGCACATCTGCTAGGCAAAGTATGTTCTTCCTGCCAGTACCCTGCAATGAAAGTGACAGTGAGATGTTTGGTTTTTATAATGAGTAAAATTATGTGAGCAGAGAACATAATTATATATTTTCAAAAGAGCGTAGAAATACTTATAAACCTGGGCTTTAAAAATCACATTTTAAATTTCTAAATCACTATTTCTAAATCACCTATTTCTGTAGATCAGCCATCTTTGAGGCACAGGTAGATCATCCACAAATATTATGGAAAACCTACTAACAGCTGCACCCTGGAGACTGCTAGAGAAGCTGCACAGTGTTTGTACATCAGTAACCTAATTTAATCCTTGACAATTTTGTGGACTGAAATATCATTATCCCCATTCTGCTTATGAGGAAATTAAGGCTCAGAAAAATGTACAAGTTGACAAGGCTAGAGTTCCAGGCTGCCCTTCATGTTCCTTAAAACACACCACTGTCCCTTCTCCTCTCACTGCCCTGTCTGGGAGAAGCACCATCTCTCACCCCAACTACCACAGCAACATCCTCTTCCTGTCTCTGCCTCCCCTGTATCCCCCATGCGTCACAAATCTGACCTTACCACGTTCTGCTCAAATCTGTGAGTGGCTTCTCATTACCAACACATGAAGTCCAAACTCTGTAACATGTATTCAAGACTCTTCACCATCTGCTCTCCGTATATGTCTCTACCCTTATTTTCATCCCTCCCTGCCTTGCATAACTTAACCCCCGCCACACAGTTGTATTAAAGGTCTCTGCGAACACAACATATGTCACCTCCACTGTCTTGTTCATGCTGTCTCTTCTCTCTAAAATTCCTTTCTCTCATCTTTGTCTGGCTTGCTCCTGCTAACCCTTCAAGACCCTATTTGATTATCACCTCCAAGGACCCTTATCTGACCTCCCCCATTTCCCTTTGGCTGGCTTTGCTGTGCCTCCCCAGGGTTTTCATAATATTCCCATACTGTCCTTGATGCATTATTTCAAAGGAATGTGCTTGACTAGATGTGGCCTTCACATCAGAGACTCTGTTACCATCCTGAGACTCTGTGTCTCAGGACCTGGAACGGATAAGTGCATATGTGCATGAGTAATAAAACATAGTCCAGGGCTCTTAAATGTAAGTCTAATTCTATCTTTAATATGCCAAAGCTACATAACAAAAGATAACAACGCTCCCTGGGCTTCATACTCAAGAAGCTCATAGTCTCAGTGGGTATGGGACACACAGACCCAGAACTAAAGGGAAATGGCAGCAAATGGTGCTCAGGGATTCCCTGAAGCACCGCCCCCTCTTGAAGCTCTAGGGAAGACTCCTTCCTTGCCTCTCCCCAGCTTCAGGTAGCTCCCGACAACCCTTATTGTTTCTTGGTTTGTGGTTACACCACTCTACTCTCTACCCCATTGTTACATGGTCTTCCTCGCTGTGTTCTTCATGTGGTCTTCTTCTTGTAAGGACACCACTCACTGGTTTAGAATTTACCCTAATCCAGTTTAACCTCACCTTAACTCAGC
This sequence comes from Anoura caudifer, assembly GCA_004027475.1. Classification (NCBI taxonomy): domain Eukaryota; kingdom Metazoa; phylum Chordata; class Mammalia; order Chiroptera; family Phyllostomidae; genus Anoura; species Anoura caudifer. Next base: position 42,541 of record PVKU01007453.1, read on the forward strand.
TAATTACATCTGCAAAGGCCTTATTTCCAAATAAATTCACAAAATATTTCATATTTTGAGGTTAAAGGGGTTGTGAATTTTGGGGGGACATCATTGAACCCAGCATTGGAGGTACCTCTCAATCTTTTCTATAGATGGCCCAGTTTACAAAGTGGTTGCCAAGACCCTTCTTTACCTCCCACCCAAGCCTAGGTTGGAATGTCTACAGAACTTCACCAGACTGGATATCTTTCCCTAGAACCCACAGTTTTCCCATGCCTGGGATCCCAATAACTAATGCTAGATTTTCTTGATATCAAAGCCTCTTTCACTGGACTCCAGTCCACTTCCTACCTCTTCCTTCTGTTTGGATGATACTCTGAACCAAGCCTCCCTCTGGACTTTTGCCTAGTGGTACTTTGTATCCTCCTGCTGTTTCTCTCACAGACTGACCTCTATGTTAAGAGTCACATATCTACACGCATGTGCTCCCAAGCCTTGCTTTGGCTCCCAGCCCTGCCCAGGCCTGCTGCTCTGATAGAATCCCAGTCCTGGCTTTTTCTGGGGTGGCCCATCCCACTGCTCATAAAGCCCTGATTCTAACAAAGAACTATCTTTTCCCTGAAGTAATTTTTCCCTTCCCTAAATCCCCTGTGGCTGTTGTAGCTCTCATTTATAAACTAAAATAGTCCAGATGACAAACTCCAAATGTACTAACACTTTAGCATCATAACCTGTTAAAATATTCATGGTCATCTTCCTCCTTTTAAGGTGTTTTCTGTTGATCAATCTGCATGCTTCCCTCTAGGGCACCTCTTTAAAATACCTATAAAGGCAAAGGCAGAGAATTCAGCTTTATTTGTGCAATTGTTGCTGGCGTGATATACTGGAGACAGATGTGAATTTCATCTTTCATTAGCACAGTACCTATAGTGTTTTAAAAATGGCCCTGCTTATGAATGTGAGGTATGAAATTCATCTGAATATACTCTTCACCCTAAAAAAAAAAAAGACAGCAAATTTCACACCAGTAACTTGCTCCTCTATCAGGCAATGGGGTGAGATGAGGTTTTGACAAAAATGGTAGGTATTACATAACACTCCCGTCTTCTTACAGATGCATGCGCAGCTTTAAAATAGAAATGGGAAAGCGGTGCATTGTCTGCAGAAGCAAACTATTTGAGGGAGGAGAGCAACATTCCCTTTGCCCACAAATATTAAAGTAACAAATTAGAAGGGAAGGAGAAAGATCCCTGATGGGCACTGCAGAATGATCTCAGAGAAAGGCTGTTGGTAGGACATTATTTAGAAAGTTTCAATATTCACAGAAGAGTGTCCACCCCTTGAGGGGCGTCTGCATTTGTGTCAGGAGAATCTGTCCCCATGTTCAGGAGCAGGGTGTCGGTAGCCCCTCTGTAAGTTGTACCATCTATAGAAAGCATGTAGTGGGTTAAATAGTGTCCCATAAAAATTTATATTCACCTAGAACCTCAGAATGTGGCCTTATTTGGAAAGAAGTTCTTTGCAGATGTAATTAGGTGAGATGAGGTCGTACTGGAGTAGCATGGGCCCTAAATCCAACGGTTAGTGTCCTTATAAAAGAAGGTCATGTGAAGATGCACAGAGACAGCCATGAGATGACAAAGGCAGATACTGAGGTGATGCAGCTACAAATGGGAACACCAAGGCTTGCTGGGAGCCACCTGAAGCTAGGGAGTGGCAAGGAAGGATTGTCTTTGTTTCTAGACAGTGGTTTATGGTCATTTTTTACAGCAGCCCTAGGACACTAATATACCATCCAATCCATTTCACAACTTGGGGGAAACAGGCTCTCTGTCTTGCGATTGCTCCCATGAAAATGCTGCCCCACGTCACACAGATGCTTTCTTATTCACTAATCCACCTTGCCCGTCGACCTTCAGGCTCTGGTTCGTACCTTTGGCATTGGCCTTTCTCTTTACTCTCCCCCAAGTCTAATTTCTTCAAGACACTCCTCAAGACCTCAGCCCTTATCAGACTCAAACTATGGTATTTTAGGGTATCCCTCCTGATTCTTTATTGTTTAGACCGATTATTTGGGCCCACTGCCATCAGCCTTGAGCCCTCTCCTTCCATTCCCGCAGATCCCACCTGCTCCCCGATCCTGGAGAGGCTCTGCACACACAGCACACTCACCGAATTTGTGCTGAATGTGTGTTACAGGCCTGGTGGGTCAACAGCTGGACAAACAAATGGAGTAGGTTTTCATGCAGACTTCAGGGGCTTGTTCCGGCGAGGGAATGCAGATTCAAACATGGTATAAGCATAATTAGGTTTAGGAGATGGTTTGGCATTGTGGGAAGACAAGTCACCTTGGAGATTTACAGTGGAGGTCCCAGGCCTTTACTACTTGTTAGGTATTTTAAATAAATTAGAGATGACAGAGGGCAAGTGACTTCCTTCTTCACTGGCAATTCTTAAGTCAGGTCCATCTTTGTGCTCAGCCTCCTGGTTAGATTGTTGGCTCTGTCCATGTGCAGGGGAGGGTGGGGTATGCTGTTGAGGCTTGAATTCGGGATTTGCACAGTGAAAGTGGAGGAAGGGGGGACACACCATGAGGATGGAACCTCTGGTGCTAATCAGGGAGTGAGGTTCTAGGCCTGCCATGAGTGCCCTGTCTCATGTGTTTTAGATTCAGTTCCTTCAACAAGTTTTATTGCGACCTGGAGGGAGACCCCCCTCAGCCACTGCTGCCCACCAAGAGAGGGGAAGGGGGTGCAAAAGGTCTGCTCCCACCCAACATCCTGTCGTCATGCCTAGGGCCCTGCTCAGGGCACCTGCCACTCCCAGGGTGGAGAACTCAGCATTATTCCCAATCTTCATCAAAGAATTCTAACAAAATAACCTTATTTTTATGTTTAGATCCTGCTGCTTTCTTTTAGATATTTCTCCTCATTTCTTCTAGGCTGTCATTTTTTTTTCCAGTGGAGCTATGATTTCTTTCTTTCTTTCTTTCTTTCTTTCTTTCTTTCTTTCTTTCTTTCTTTCTCTCTCTCTCTCTCTCTCTCTCTCTCTCTCTCTCTCTCTCTCTCTCCCTCCCTCCCTCCCTCCCTCCCTCCCTCCCTCCCTCTTCCTTTCTTTTTGGAAAAATACTTTTTTCATTTTTAGAGATTTAAGTCAGGAAGAAGAGGTTATAATGTGTGCTCAATCTACCACCTTAAATAAGAAGCTTGGGCAAATTGCTTAACTTCTCAAAACCTTGTTATTTTATCTATAAAATTAGCAAAATAGTAGTACCTAACTCACAAATTTGCTATATGGATTAAATGAGATAATGCTCAACAAGTGCGTAGTACAATGCCCACACATTAAAAAAAAGGGCATAGATCTTATAGATGCCGAACCCTTGATGAAGCAACTAACTTTTTTGAGCCTCCGGTTCCTCCTCAGTAAAATGGGGACCTAATAATGATTTCATCTCTAACCCCAGAGTGGCACTAGTCAGTGATTTGACCTTCTACTTTTCTCCTGAAAAGCCTATGCTCTTGCCACACTGGCCTATTCGAAGTTCCCCAAACACTTCATTGTTTCCAGGCTTTTGTGCTTTTATCAAAATATTCTTTTTGTTTCTAATATACTTCCTTGCCTATACTTCCCTGACTAGGGAAACCCTACTCTTCCCCAGGTTTACTCACATTCTCTGGTTAAATCTCCTTCTTAGTTCAGGCAGAGGTCCTTCAGTCCTGTAGTCAAGAAATATTTATTGAGCACCACACTAGGATCTGAGAATACAACCATGATCAAGATAGATAAGACCCCTGCTCTCATGGAGCTACATTTTTTTTAAAAACAGACTTTCTTTTCTTATTTTTTTTTTTTACCCTCACCCAAGGACATTGTTTTTTCATTGCTTTTTTTTTTTTTTTTCTTTTAGAGAGAGAGAGAGGAAGGGAAAGAGAGAAACATGGATGCGAGAGAGAAGCATCAATCAGTTTTTCCTGTATTCAACCAGACCAGAGTTCAGGGATCAAGGATCAAATTCACAACCTAGATATATGCCCTGACTGGGAATTGAACCCACAACCCTTTGGTTACAGGATGACTCTCCAACCAACTGAGCCACACTGGCCAGGGCAATATAAACTTTATTTTCTAGAGCAGTTTTACATCTGCAGTGAAACTGAGAATAGGTACAAAGATTTCCCATATACTTCTTGCCCCCACACATGCACATCCTACCTCACTATCAATATTCCCCATCAGAGCAGGGCATTTGCTATAATTGATGAACTTACACTGACACACCATTATCACCCAGTCCAAAGTTTACATTAGAGTTTACTCTTGGAGTTGTATATTCTATGGGTTTGGACAAATGAATGACATGTACCCATCATAGATATACATTTTCACTGCCCCCCAAAATCCTCTATGATTTACCTATTCATTCCTCCCTCCTTTCTAACCCCTGGCAGCCACTAGTCTTTTTACTGTCTCCATAATTTTGTCTTTTCCAGAATGTCATATAGTTGGAATCACATAGTATATAGCCTGTTCAGATAAGTTTCTTCACTTAGTAATATGTATTTAAGTTTTCTCCATGTCTTTTTGTGGCTTCATAGCTCATTTCTTTTTAACACTGAACAATATTTCATTGTCTGGATATATTACAGTTGATTTAACCATTCACCAACTGAAGGACATCTTGGTTGCTTTCAAGTTTTGATGATTCTAAATAAAGCTGCTATAAACATCCATCCATGTTTATGTTTTATAGATATAAGTTTTCAACTTCTTTGGATAAATGCCAAAAACTATGCTGGACTGAGAAGAATATGTCTAGTTTTGTAAGAAACCACCAAACCGTCCTTTGGAGTAGCTGCTCCATTTGGCATTCCCACTAGCAATGGATACGAGTTCCTGTTGCTTCACATCCTCACCAGCATTTGTTGTTGTCAGTGTTCTGGATTCTGGCCATTCTAATAGTCGCATAATGCTATTTCCTTGTTGTTTTAATTTGCATTTCCATAATGACATGATATGGAGCATCTTTTCCTAGGAGCTAGCTAATATTTGAAGGCTGGGAACTTAGTCTCCCCTCTCTGCAGCCATAAGCCACAGCACACAGCCCTCTCCGGAAGCACTTGTGCACGACCATGTCATTGCTATCTCCTGCAGGATAGAAGGTTTGAAGCAGGTTCTGTCAACTTTCGTTTCTTATTCCCCAGAGCACTTGGCATATGGTAGGCACTCACTAAATGCATGCGAGATGCTTCCAGGTTGAATGACTGGTTGCAGTGAGCAGCATACTGGTTTAGAGAATTCATGACTGTAGACCAGAGTAAAAAGATATGTAGCAGTATTTGTGAGGCAATAAGCAACAGGCATGTTATGTCAGTGTCCAGATCAAGTGCCGCTCTCAGAAATGCAAATTGACTTCTGGCCAGAGTCCTCTTGGAAATTTTTTTATTCTGCAAGTGTAGCTCTTTTCCTCAGCTTGACAGGGGAGTGTATTGAGCACTCCCAGATGGGCCTTACCCCAAGCAGGGCTCACTGGGGCCCAGATGAATCAAGTTGAAGGATAGCAAGCAGAGTCAGCAACAAGAGAAAGACTTAGCTGCAAGGTCAGACACCATCTAAAAACAGGCACAAGAGGAGACAATTTTTCTTGGATCATTGTACAAGAAATGGAAATGTTTTGTTCCTTTGCTGATGAGTTCCTTCTCACTGTGTGACTAAATAATACTATCATGATTGATTATGTATATCTCATCTAAAATGAGACCCATGAGAAGGGTGGCAAAAGCCTGGAACCCAGTGTCAGAGGACTCAGTTCCATCCCTAGCACCATCCTGGACAATTTGAGTGATCTTGGAATCCTGATCTGTCTGTGCCTTAACTTCCAGATCAAATAAAATGGGTTTGGTAAAAGCTTCCTCCCGGGTCTGTTGTGATAAAATATGGTAGTTAATATGAAATGCTTTGAAAACTATAAAGCACTCTATCTACAAAAGCGAAGTATTAATACTTTCCTCTGAGAAGCAAGTTCTTAAAGTGACCCCTTGCCTAATCAGCATCTTTTGCTTTCCCCTGTCTCTGCTTCAGGAAGCAGCACCTAAAGCGCATGGGGAAAAGAGCAGAGAATGCAGAATTGAGGGAACCAGGGGCCTCTAAGAAAAGAAAGGAGCAGAGAAGCAAGAATATAAAGAAACCAACATGACACAAGGGCAGCAAGCAATACTTGACCTCTTAAAGATGTTTTTGCACATTCAAAGCACATTTACTACCTTCCTTATTCGATTCTCACAACGGTGGTTGAGTCTATCCAAGTAGATTGGGCATTCCACTGCACCTGAATGATGAACAAACCGAAGCTTAGTAAGAATTAGAGACTTGTTTGAAGCTCATGGAAGTTCTGAGTAGAGCCAGACTAGACTAAAGGTCTCACAAATCCTAGCCTGGCACTTTTTCCAGTGCAGCACACCATGCTGCAGGATGAGGCAAGAGTGAATGTGCCTTCAGTCCTGCAGTCCCTGAACTGAGAAGGATCCCAGGAGATAGCCTCAGCTTTTTGAATCTTAATGGACCGCTTTGAGATTATGATGCAGCCCTGTAAAACCAGCTTCCAGGAAATGCACACAACGTATTCACAATTTTAACACACAAGTTCAAGGACTTGCTTGAAACCATTTATGGATCAGGAATTGAGTCCTTCTAAGAATTAGAGGAACTAAGTATTCTAGGGTTACTTAAAGGCATATTCTAAGGAAAGGGGTGAAATGTTACTGACTGTTCCTGAGATAACTGATATGAAGGGAGTTCACTTTGGTTTTTTTCCTACATATTCTTTTTCTCAACTAACACAAGTAGATTTCAATCCAAGCAGCCTGTTCTAAGAACTGTCACAACTTTAGAGATACAAATCTAATTTTTAAAATGCTTCAAAGTAGACTCAACAGGTTATTCATTTTAGAAGCCGCTGTGCTGGTGTTGTTGTTGTTGTTGTTGTTACAGTTCCTATAATTCTAACCACTCTTCCTCTTCAAACCTAACATCTCACCTAGCTAATACTAGATGGGGAACCTAAGTGTAAAATACTGAAATTTTCAACATCCTTTGCTCAGGAAAGTATCAGCTGGTCGGCAAAAAGATCAACAACTACTAACAAGAATAGCTTTATCTCCTTTTCATAAATTGAAATCAAGACAAGTTTAGAATGAACTACAGTTGTAAGTTTTCCTACACCCCAGTGTATATTCCCACAGCCATTCCTTTAAGGCTTGAGTCCTAACATGTCTGTGCCATTTTTTTAAATGTAAATTCTAAGTGTAAATTCTTAACAACAAGAAAAAAAAACACTGAGAAAAATCTCAGTTCAGTAGTGTTTGAGCTTCATCATCAAAGACATGCTTGGTTAATTCAATGTGAAATCTTTTTATGGATTAGAAATTCTTTAAAAACAGGGTATTTTAAAAATTTTGCCCAAATAAAGCTCATTCACATTCATGGCTAATGTGTGGACCCTCCAGACTCTTCCCAGGGTTTCAGTCCTTCCACAGTTTTACATGAAACCTAGAAGTGCCCTGGAATTCCTCATTCGAAGTATCTGAAGCTAAAGTCTCTTTTCTCCTTGAAACTCAATCCTCCTCTTCCAGCTCCTACTGAAGACACCATTATCGGCCTTGGTGCACAGTTAGAAACCTCCAAGACACCTTAGATGTCTCCATCTCTGTTCCCCAACCCCCAACACACACACACCATCCATTCCAGCCAGTTGCCAGGTCCTAAATTGTCCCTTGTCAAAGCATCTCTCAATTGCCCTGCAGCTTCAGTCACACAGGTGCTCTCTTAGCTTTTATCTATACTGATGTTACTGGTTTTCCCATATCTAGTATCTGTGTGCTCCTTCTTAATATCATATAGTACTTTTGAACAAAGACAAAAACTAAACAAACAAAATAGCTCTGATCAAGTAATTCCTGAAGCTCAAATTCCTCAAAGTCTTCCTAAAATACATCCAAATTACTCACGATGGCATTCATTCTTCAGGACCTGGTTCCTTACAATCTTTTTCATCCTGTCCCCAATGACACACTCTGGACTCCAGGAAATTTTCACTGTTCTAGTCTCCTGTTCCTTTCTACTCCCACTCTTTAATCCATCAGAGGGAGAGTTTTGGAGCTTTGCTGCCTAGTTTTTCAAGCTCAGCCCATTGCAAGCTGTTACATTGGGCAAGGCTGTTGTTTGTAAGGAGAATAACAACATGGGTGCTGTGAGGATGACATGATTCAAGTATGTAAAATACTTAGCAGAGTGCCAGTTCACAGGAAGACATAGATAATTGTCAAATACCATTATTATTATTGTGCCCAGAATGCAGTTTTTCTTCCTGATTTATTTTTATCTAAATTCTTGTCATTTTCCAACCCCGAACTGTGTCACCAACTCTTTGAAGCCTTCTCTGGTCCTTACAACTTGAAGGATAGTCTTTCTCCTATGGACTGTCCTGCTGTGCTCCTCTCCACCTTCTTTATGACACACACCATTTTATAACTGACATGAGTTTGTATCCACACATTATCTCTGCTACCAAATTATAAATTCCTTTTTAAAGCAGGATTTATTCACTCAATTAATAGCAATTGAAGGCCTGCCATGTGCCAGGCACTGTGCTAAGCATCCAATCAATATTGCATTCCTTCTTCTGAGCCTGCCAGCATCCTAGCACAGGAAGACAAAGCAGGCACTTAACAGACATTTCTGTTATCAATGGATAATTATACCCTTCCATGTATGATTTGGTAAGGACATAAATGATCTCTTTTCCCCAAAATTGGGAGAGTGTTTAAGGCCCAATATAGTAAAATTAGCAATCTCAGACTACTTTAAAACAGAACTTAAAAGTTATAATCCCAAGAGCTTCTACCCTATTCTTAGCCTTTTAAAAATTAATATTTTTGTTTAACAAATTTCTAGTTTTCTTAGAACTTAAAAGCATATATATGTTTATGAAATATTATTCAGCAATAAAAAAGAATAAACTAATAATACATGCAACAACTTGGATGGATTTCAAGGGTTTTAGACTAACTGAAAAAAAGCCAAATGTAAAAAGGTAACATTCTATATTATTCCATTTATATATAACATTCTAAAATGACAAAATTATTGAGATGGAGAACAAGTGAGTAAGTTGTAAGGGGTTAGAGATGGTGAGGAGAAGGGGTGGGTGGGAATATAAAGGACAGTATGAGAGAGACTTTTGAGGAGCTGAGATAGTTCTGTATGGTGATTGGGGTGGTGAGTACAGGAATCTACACACATCCTTCATCTTACTGGGGTTAGGTTTGTTATGCATTAAATACATGGGGGGTTTTTGGTTGCTGTTGTTGTTTCCAAATTGAAGGTTTGTGGCAATCCTATGTTGAGCAAGTCTATTGGCATATTTTCCCAACATCGTTCACTCACTTTGTGTCTTTGTGTTACATTTTGACACTTTTTGCAATTTTTCAAATATTTTCATTATAATTATATTTGTTATAATGATCTCTGACTAGTGATCTATGACTAGCAATCTTTGATGTTGCTATTCTAATTGTTTTGGGTGGCACAATCTATACCCATATAAGATGGTAAACTTAGTCAATAATTGTTGTGTGTGTTCTGATTGTTCCTCTGACCAGCTGTTTCCCTGTCTCTTCCCCTCTCCTCAGGCTTCCCTGTTCTCTGAGACACAACAATATTGAGATTAAGCCAATTAATAATCCTACAAAAGCTTCTAAGTGTTTAAGTGAAAGAAATAGTTTCATGTCTCTCCATTAAAATTAAGAACAATCTAACAATAGCCGGGGGGAAGGGGCAGAGGACAATGGGGGGAAGGTTTTTCGGGAACTACTATAAAGGACACATGGACAAAACCAATGGGGAGGGTGGAAGCAAGGGAGGGAGGCTGGTTTTGCTAGGGTAGGGGGAAAATGCAGACAACTGTAATTGAACAATAATAATTTTTTTTTTTAAAAAAAGGAAACAAAGGTGAAATACAAGGTAAAAAAAAGAAATAGTTTCATATCTCTCACTTTAAATTAGAGACTAGAAATGATCTAACTTAATGAGGAAGGCATGTTGAAAGCTGAGACAGGCCAATAGCTAGTCCTCTTGGACCAGTTAAGTAAGTTGTGAACGCAAAGGAAAAGCTCTTGAAGGAAATGAAAAGTGCTATTCCAGTGAACACACAAATGATAAGAAAAGTGAAACAGGCTAATTGCTAATGTGGAGGAACTTTCAGTGGTCTGGAAGGAAGATCACATCAGCCACAACTTTCCCTTAAGCCTAACCCAGAGCAAGGGCCTAACTCTCTTCAATTCTGTGAAGGCTGAGAGAAGTGAGGAAGCTACATAAGAAAAATTGGAAGGAAGCAGAGGTTTGCTCCTCAGGCTTAAGGAAGGAACCTGCCCAAATCCATAACCTGAAAGTGCAAGGTAAAGAATAAGTGCTGGTGTAGAAGCTATAGCAAGTTATCCAGATCCAGCTAACTCAATTAATGAAGGTAGTTATACTAAATGACAGGTTTTCAGTGTAAATGAAACAGCCTTGTATTGGAAGAAGATGCCCTCTAGGATTATCATTGCTAGGGAGAAGTCAATGCCTAGCTTACAAATTTCAAGGGACAGGGTGACTTTCTTGTTAGGGGCTAATGTAGTTGGTGACTTCACCTTGAAGCCAGTCCTAGCCAAGTGGCTCAGTTGGTTGGAAAGTCATCCCACACACCAAAAGGTTGGGGCTCCGATCCCCAGTCAGGGCACACACCTAGCTTGCGGGTTCAATCCCCAGTATGAACAGGTATGGGAAGCAACCAATCGATATTTATCTTTCACATCAATGTTTCTCTCTCTTCTTCTCTCTCTTCTTCTTTCTCTAAAAATTAATAAATATATCTTTAGATGAGGGTTAAAAGAAAAGTTTATAAGATGAAGCCAATGCTTACTTACTATTTCAAAGATCTTAGAGCCCTTAAGAATTATGTTAAATCTACTCTGCTGGTGCTCTATAAATGGAACAACAAAGCGTGGATGACAGCACATCTGTTTATAAAATAGTTTACTGAATATTTTAAGCCCACTGTTGATACCTACTGCTCAGAAAAAATGATCTCTCAAAATATTGCTGCTCATTGATAATGCACCCAAGAGCTCTGATGAAGATGTACAATGAGGTTAATGTTGTTTTTATGCCTGCTAACACAACATCCATTCTGAAGCCCATGGATCAAGGGGTATTTTCAACTCTCAAGTCTTGTTATTTAAGAAATAGATTTTATAAGGCAATAAGCTGCCATAGATATTGTTTCCTCTGATGGGTCTGGGCGAAGTAAATTGAAAACCTGGAAAGAATTCATCATTCCAGATGCCATTAAGAACATTTGTGCTCTGTAGGAAGATGTCAAAATATTAACAGGAATTTGGAAAAAGTTGATTCCAACCCCCATGAATGACTTTGAGGGGTTCACAACTTCAGTGGAGGATGTAACTGCCCATGTGGTAGAAAGAGCAAGAGAACTATAATTAGAATTGTAGCCTGAAGATGTGACTGAATTTCTGCAATCTCATGATAAAATTTTAATGGATGAGGAGTTGCTTCTTATGGATAAGCAAAGAATGTGGTTTTTTGAGATGTAATCTACTCCTGGTAAAGATACTATGGATATTCTGGAAATGATAGCAAAGGATAGACTATTGCACAAACTTAGCTGATAAAGCAGTGGCAGAATTTGAAAGGACTGACTCAATACTGAAAGTAGTTCTACTGTGAGTAAAGTGCTATCAAAGAGTATTGCACGCTACAGAGAAAAATTATTCCTGAAAGGAAGAGTCAATCAATATGGCAAACTTAATTTTAGTCTTATTTTAAGAAATTGCCACAGCCACCCAGCCTTCAGCAACCACCACACTGATCAGTCAGCAGCCAGCAGCACCCAGGCAACACTCTCCACCAGCAAAAAATTATGACTTGCTAAAGGCTCAGATGATACTTAACATTTTTTAGCCATAAAGTAATTTTTAATAAAGGTGCATATATTGTGTTTTTTAGATATAATGTTATTGCACACTTAATAGACTACAGTGTAATATAAACATAACTTTTATATACACTGGGAAACCAAAAACTTGTGTGACTCACTTTATTGGGATGCTCACTTTGCTGTGGCAGCCTGGAACCCAACCCACAACATCTCCAGCGTATACCAGTATTCATGTGATAAAATAACAGAACCATGCACGTACATTATGGTAATGTTGATTTCTTGTTTCTATGTACTGCATGTCCAGATTTATCTTCAAAAGTGGTCTGTGCTTAGAAATTAAAAAGAAATCACCAAGTTTACCACAGACTCACAAGGGCTGGAACTTCATTGGAAGCATAGGCAACTCCATGGGAGACTCTCCTCATTGGTCCTGATGTCACTGCTCATCACAGGTGCTCTTGTCATGTGACATGCCTCTCTATCCCTGGCACTGCTTTCTTTTGGTGCTTTGCCTGCTAAATAAGTTCTCTTGATCCTTTAATTTTCAACCTCTGTTGTTTTAGGTATATTTCTCACAAAGAACCTTGTTATTTGTTCTCAATGCAATTTGAGGGTCCATATACGTGAAGATGTGAGTTTAATCTGTGTATGTAGTATATTGGCCAAGGTTCAGTTGGAGAAACAGAACCAGTAAGAGATTGCAAAGAACTGGATCACAAAAATATGGGGGCTGGCTAGATGGTGCTGAAATTGTAGGGCAGGCCATCAGAAAGGGCAGGCTGGAACTCTAAGGAATGGGCTGCAGCTGCTGTCCACGGACCAGATTTCCTCTACAGGGAAGCCTCAGCTTTGCTTTCAGGGGCCTTTGAATAGACTGAATCAGATCTCAGAGATAATCTAGGATGATCTCTTACAGCAGGGGTGTCAAACTCATTTTCACCGAGGGCCACACCAGCCTTGTGGTTGGCTTCAAAGGGCCGAACGTAATTTCAACTCCTTAACAGTTAAGGAGTAGTTACATTTATACAGTCCTAAAATTATTTTGGTCTATTATTTTACTAGGTTTTTTATTTGCTGCTGCTGCTGCTTCTCCTTCTTCTCCTCCCCTTCTTTCCCTTCTAAATCCTCTTGTCCCTCAACCCCTTCTTCTTAATTTCTTGCCTTCTGTTAAACAGTGAGTTTCTCAATTACCATTAAGCTGTTTTGTAGTTTGCAAGTGAAAATTTCTTTTTTATTATTTGTGTGATTGTCCTTAAATTTTTCAAGATCCATATCTAACTTTGTATTTTTTCTAACAAAGTCTAAAGTTAATCATCTTTGTTTACCCAAATGACACAGGAAAAATAGAATTTTCTAATCCTATGTGTACTACTCCCCACTAACAAAATAATTCATGTTTTAGAAAGCTTTATTTTAAACTTGTACATTAGATTTTTCTTTTTTTGTGTTCACGAATTTCTTTTTCACCATCACTACTTGAGTTCTTTTTCTTCCTTCTAGATCCTATTCTTTTTATTAGAAAATTTTCAGTGAGTAATAAACTCTCTTTGTATGTCCTAAAATATCTTCATTTCACCCTCATTCTTGAATGATAATCTCGTTAAGTGTACTGGGGTTGGGAGTGGGGTCCACCCAGCAGAGCTCTCCCAGCTGTCTCCAATGAAAAGAAAGAAATCATCCCAGATACAACCTGTTGTTCCAGTGAGAAAGGGAGTGGCTATTCCCTCTGGTGGAAAGAGAATGCCCCCAGCCCTTCTCCAAAAAGGCTTCTACTGGGATGGGTAAGTGCAGGGGTATACAGCATGTATGCATAACTCACCCTCAATGCCCAAAGGCTATAGTTAATAGAAAACAGATATTATCTATAGATAACAATTGAAGAAACACAGAGATGTCTGGGAGGGAGGGTCTGTGAGATATGCTGATTTCAGGTGGTTGTTAAGGCGTGTTCATGAAATAAGGAGTTCACTCCTTATCCTTTGAACTCAAACATCTAGCTTATGCCAACAGGGCTATAGCTAGGCAGAGCAGGCTTCAAAGGATACAACGCATATTTCAGGTCTGATTCCCACAGGAACCCTTCGTGTTAGTATTGCGTCGTATCTGCCACTCGCTTTCCTGGGAGACTTATTGGCCTCTTCCAAGGCTTTCCTCAGTGGGGTTACAGTCTCCGAAACCACACGGAGCAGTCCCCAACAGTGTACAATTCTGGATTGGCTGTTATATTTTTCCCTTGACACTTTAAAGTCATTTTTTCATTTTCTTCCAGATTACCTTCTGGTTGAGAAGTCCACTGTCAATCTGTTTTTCTTCATAGGTTGTCTTAGCTCTTCTAGTGGTTTTTAAGATTTTTGTTTTTCTAAATATTTAGTCTCTCTCTGAGTTTTCTTCCGTTGGGGATTTGGTGTGTAACTTTTCAATCTGAGAATTTCTGTCTTACTAGAAAACTCTCCACCAACATGCTACTATTCCCACATTACTTCTTCTCCCCTTCTGAAACTCTTAGACTCATGTTGGAATTTTTTACTTATGTTTCACAGCTCTCCTTGACTTTGTCTTATCATATATTTTTTGAGATCTCCAAGTTACATTCTTAAACTCATCTTCTAGTTTGTTAATTCTTGCTTTGGTAGATGTTGACATGTTCTATTGAATTTTATAGTTACGATAGCAGTATTTCACATTTCTAGAATATATGCTTATTTTCAGGTCCACTTACCCTGTCTTTATAATGTCTTCTAACATTATAAGTTCAGTTGATTCATTTATCTCCTTGAACATTTTTTAACATATTTACTTTGAAGTCCTTTGGAAACTGCTCTGTTTTCTTTAGTTTCTCAACTGGAGGTCCCCTCGCTTGCCGTGTTTGCTGATGCATTCCTGTGGAGGTGGATTTCCTGAGGTGCTTCACATCTTTTCCCTGTTAGCTTATTTTTGGCAGTGGTCTTCCACGCCAGTTTCTCAGTTGGGCCCTGGCTTGTGGAGGTGATTCATCCAGCAGTGCCCTCCAGATTCTCCAGTTTTGAACCACTTAAAACTTGTTTTATAATAAAATATTCATATCATGTATCTGTATGTTTTTATTTTCAACTTAGGTTTTAAATGTACTCAATTCTTTTTCTACCAATTCTGACAATCTCTATGTTTAACCACTGAATTTAGACCAATTATAGTTATAACCCACATACTTGGACATATTTATGCTATGTTATTATATGTTATTTATTTAACCTTTTTTCTTTTCATTTCTTTCTTATTTTTCTAATTAAAGGTTTTGGAGAGACTCTTTTTTTTCTTGCTGATTTTTTCTTCTACTGGTTGGGAAATTCCATGATTTTTATTCTTCTAGCAACCTTTAAAATTTTAGCACTATAAAATTTAAATTTTGATTTCTGGGAAGATATATCCTCAACCAATTTTAAAGTCAGGCTCCTGTGGCTGCTGGCTGACATGAATCCGGCCCGGAGCATATGGCACCCAACACCTAGCACCCAGCATGAGAGACTGCTTTCTTGTTCTGACAAATGTATTGCTATTTTATTCACCACCAAGGATGAGCTGTATACCACCAGGGTACTTCCAAGCTACCGATCTGAGTTTTTTGTGACAATAGCCAGTTGCTTGCTGAGCGCCAGCTGACTGGGTTCCAGACTCCTCCTCAGGCACCGCCTGCCCTGCCTCACAGCACCAGACAGGTCCTGACTGCCCGTGGCCTCCCTCTCATCAGCTTCCAATGGCTTTGGTTTTGAGCATCCTTCTCATTTGTGGCATCTTGACATTTTCGTTTCTTGCCTTCATACTTAGTTACATTTTAAAACACCTTCTGAACATTCTGTTTATAGTGTATTATGTTTGGAGTAGAACGATGGCACCCAAGGTTAGCTCAATGTTCCCATCTGAATAAAGCCAATTTTGCAAATTTACAAACATTTCTACAGTAGCATGGAAGATCCTTCTATATACATTCACTTCTCATTAGAGTACTTCTACTGCAGTACAGAGGAGATAATGTAATATAAATAAAAGTCCAGTTTGTAGGTAG
Organism: Anoura caudifer; assembly: GCA_004027475.1. Classification (NCBI taxonomy): domain Eukaryota; kingdom Metazoa; phylum Chordata; class Mammalia; order Chiroptera; family Phyllostomidae; genus Anoura; species Anoura caudifer. The sequence goes on from PVKU01007453.1 coordinate 58,563, forward strand.
ACATAGTACTTAATTATGTGTCAGGAAATTCATGTGTTAGTGCTAGTTCTATCACTAACTTTGGGACTTCGAATAAGTTACTGAAGCTCTCTGAGAAAAGCTTTTTGCCCTCGTATAATGTGGCTACTAATGTTTCCATCTGCTTCCTATTTCAAAGAATTCCCTTGAATATTAAATGGGAGATTAAATTACATAAGTGAAAGTCCTTAAATTATTTAGAAATATCTATAGGCAGATAACTTCTACAATTATTGTCATTATTAATGATGAGTTATCTACCGTAGCACAGAAGAGCTGAAATTTATGGAGGTTAATAACTACATTTCAGCTACCCTACAGCTTTGAGCATAGTGCCCTGAACAGAACAGACGCTTAGAAATTATGGATGGATCAATGTACTGCAAAGAATCCACACCACAATTTATAGGCTACTGTTTTATTTGTGTAAAAGTTAATACAGTTAGCTTTAGACCTCATGTCATAATCTGAGGTATTAAGTCAGGAAGTATTGTCAGGATATTGCTCCCTAGAGTAGAATTCAAGTAAATCCAAACTTATTTTGTTATTGGTAGACACTTAAGCATTTAATAATGGGTTAAAAAAATATTACTCAGAATGAATGATTGCTCTTTAAAGCTGAGGTGTAATAAAGCTTTAAATAATACATTAACTAATTGCTTGTTTTCGCTGATATTTGCTGTTAATGGTTTTTAAATCTAACATATGAATTTTAATTCATTTGCCCTCAGAAACCAGAAGGGAGTGAGGGTAAACATGGTGACTGCTACCCACCCCAGGAGTTGGAGAGGTACACTTCATGTTTCACCTATTTGGACAATATAAATTGAATTCTCTGCATGAGACCTTCAGAACCCAAAGCGAGAGAGTTGATTGCAATAGCTACCCTGGGCAGAGTCTTTCAGAATGAGCTATTGCCCAGCATTGTCAAAAATGTACTTGTGAAATCTCAATGTGATTTTTGGTCCCAGTGGGTTACTGTAGGCACAGTCTTTGCCTGCAAGACAAGGGCTCAATTAAGATCTCTCTATTATATGTATAGATCTGACCAAAATGTGGGAGGCCATCAGGGAAGCTGAGGCTCTGGCCATACCTAGTCTGAGTTCATCAGTGCCCGTTCTCGATGGGGATGTCAGAATCCCCGTTAGCTGGGGAGTGAAGGAGGGTTATTCAACTCCTTCCTTACTTCACTTGTTTAAGCTCTACTCTGGTAAACCCAACCAATGCTCTTCACAGTCCAGCAAGCTTTGCCTTCTTCTAGTCTTCCTCTGTCTTGTTATGAAGATACCATCTATTGTATTTTATACCCATCTCCTACTTAAAGACATGCAATGACTTCCCATTCCTCAGCATCTAAACTCCTTACTCTGCATTCAGAACCAGCCCCTCTATGGTACTGGTTTTGGCTCTGACTCGCTCCTCTCTCCAACATGATCTCCTATTGCAAGCCCTTGCCCTGCAGCCTAGTTTATACAGTGGCTCAATGTGTTCTACTCACGTCCTCTTGTGAGCCAGAGGCTCCTCTAGCACAAGAGGGCTCTCCCACCTCCAATTTAACTGAATCTGGTTTTCTAACTGAAGGCGGATCTTCCTCTGTTGGGGAAGTTTGCCATTTTTGACTAAGTTCTCAGCTTTTGAAGGGCTCCACTTGGAACAATGTGGGATGAAGTATGCCCTTTAGCCATCCAGGTGAGTCAAATCAATCTAGAATCCCCTGGACAGGGGTGTGGAAGCCAGATGTCATTCTCATTCTGAATCCTCCACCACCTTTTGCAAAGCTGGTTGAAATCCCACCTTTTCCAGTGCATCTCAGTGGAATCTCTTTTTCCTTTCAATTGTTATAAATAGTATTCATTTAAAATGAAACAATAAAAAATAAAAACTTATCTGTATCAATACTTCCCAAACCTAAGAAACATATTAACCCCTCATGGAAAAAAAAAAATTCTCTCATATCCCTGATGTTAAACTATTTTTGCAATGATTCTTAAAATCCACAAACATAAAAAGCTACATATCCTTTAGTTTTATTTCTTATAAAAAGTTATAGATTAAATAAAACAAAACCATAACAAAAATTGAGTTCACAGCATGTCACAATTTCTTTCTCTGAATGATTATGAGAGATAATGTCATTTTGCTGAAACTAAATTAGCAACACAAATGTGAATGCAGTTTGGAGTGGCTTGGTGCTGCAAGCATGCACAGATAACTTCTCTGAGCCTCAGTGTCCTCATCTGTAAAATAGATCAATGGCTGCATCAAAGTAAAGTTATTATGAGATTAAATATGTCTGGAAAATATTTCACTATAGGATAATTGTGAAAGATTAAATTAAATGTTCATGTAAATTTACTCTGCATAGAGTCTGACACGGGAGTTCCAAACTTGTTACATATCATTATTGTAGTTATACTACTATTCTCATTATATCATACTTTAAAAACTCGGTCTTAGTCAACACAAGTTTCCTTATGTCAAAATGGTGTGGTAAGAGCTCGCACTATAGAAAGGAAATATTGCAAATTTAGGTTTCCTGCTGGTCATACATGGATTGACTCAAGTTGAACAGTATTTCAAATACTGTGGAGCATAAAGTTTGTATTACAAGAATATTTCATTCCATTTATTAATTTATTCCAACCCTGTTCCCACAAGGATTTGAGGCAGCTTTCCTATGTGTAGTGCAAAAGCTTGATACAATAAACTGAAAAGAAAAACAAAATGAAAAGGAAATAGAGAAGCTATGAGGAGGCCAGGTTAGTGTCAGTGAGGCATGCTATACATTTCAATAAAGTCATTAAAGGTAAAGCAAAAATTTCCAACTTTTTAAGGAACTGAAGTACAAGGGATTTTTCTCCTATGAGCCCTCAAATAGAAATACCCTTTGGAGGCATTGATTTCCACAACATCCTTTCTTAGACACATTTGTGAGTTTCATCCAGATGGTAATGGCTGTGTTCCCCAATGCAAGTGAGTAGTAGAATGCCAAAGATTAAATCAGTAAAAGTCTACTTCTGCACTAGGAGGACCCAGATGTGGGCCCCTGCTGATACAGAGGGACTATCATCTTTCATGAGACCTCCATGGATAGTACTTCTTTCAACTGGACCTTTGGTAAATATTGAATAACAGACAATTTTTAGGCTAATGAAGATAAAAGTAGCTGCATTTTTAGTGACTCCTATGGTCAAATTATCAAATGCTTTGTATTCATTATATTCAATATTAATGGCTATTGCTATTAGACCCCTCCAGTGGAATTTTTTTCTGATATACCTAATATTAATTTAAATTATTTTTAATGGAACTTAAAATATACAAATATACACAAATTTATTTGGTGCTTTCCATGTGGCAGGTTCTATGTGACTATATAAATAGTTATTGCATTTCATCCTGCAACTCTCCCATTTTATCAAGAGAAAACCAAGCCTCAGAGAGATTATTTAACTTGTCCAGGGTCATAGAGTTGATCAGTCTCAGAGCTGGGGTTCTGTCCCAGGTTTGTCTGACCACAAAGACAATGTTCACAGTCGTCATCTCCTTGCTGCAGAGCACCAGCCCTTGTCAGAGCTGCTGGGGGCAGACAGGATAGCAGGACCAGACTTTTCCTCACTCAGCAGTTCAGGTGTTTTTGTATGTATGGCTGGTGATTTTTATTATAGCCATGATTATAAACACTTATTGAGCCTATTATACACCAGACACAGTGCTAAGCAGTTTAATTGCATCATCTCATGTAATTTATTACCCTGTAAGTTAGGTACCAATGCTATTATCCCCATTTTATAGATAAAGAGACTACAGATTAGGAAGATAAAATAACTTACTCAGAGTCACAGAGGTAGTGGTGCCAGAATTTAAAACCAGGTCTGTTTTCAGAGCTGACCCTATCATGCTGTATTACGACTCAGATGTGAACAGAGGGCAGAGGGACGGTATAATCATTACAGATTTTCTTATCTTTAAAGTCACATGGCCATCCAACAGTGGGTACTCCAGAGCTGTGGTTGACTGACAGAACTGTCAGGGTCATCATTGCTGTGGATTGTGTGCTAATGGTTGTACTTTAATGATGCATATAGAAGGAGGTAAAAAGCTATGGATGCAATGATGATAAATGATAGATAGACACACAGACAGAGAGACTTCCCAATCCATCTCAACTCACACATCCTGTCTTCATGTGTGTTATCTTCAAAAACTTTGCCTATCATGTGTGTTGGGCAATTTGCCAGAGTGCTCCTGTGGTGAGGATAAGGAATTTCTATTGTAAGTCAGTAATTTATAATACGGAACTTTTTCTTTCTCCTGAACAATCTAGGTTTTTATAGTTTTAAACAATGAGGTCATGTGGCAAGCAAAAAAAAAAATTATGTTTGATGCCCATTTTATCAGGAAATTAGTCCCAATTCTCCACTTCTCTTAGTAAGTATAGACAGGGCCAAGTTGTCCTCAAACATCCTCTCCTACCTCTGAAAGCCGGCCAAACTCCAGGGCAGAAGGTAACAGATTTCCAGAATGAAACCTTTCAACGCAGCAGCCAATCATGTGAGAGCGAAGGAAGCTCTTTCCTACAACTGAAACCGCAAGGGAGTTAGAACAGGAGGCAAGATAATTACCTACCTGGACAACAGCCAGGGAAGCAGCCCGGGCCTCTTGCGAAAATGCCATGGGAAATGCAATGACCACATGTGGTAAGGAGGACCTCGGCTTCCAATCTGATCTGATAAGCAAGGTCAAGGCAGGACGCTCATCCCAGGGACAGAAGGGACTGGTATTTATTATTTATCCAACACTAGCAGCCAGGCAGGCTCTACATGAGCAGGGATCTATCTGACCACCTACCATAGGGCTTAACTTTTGTCTCTGGGGACTTGAACTTCTGGAATTCTAATATACCCCATTTTCTTAAGCAAAACCTCGAAAGTCCTAGGGTCTTTAGTGACCCGTATGGAGTGGGGAACAATGGTTTCATGAATATTGGGAGTTCACCCTGTACCCTCACATACTCATTTCCCTCAGCTTCTCTTCTTCTCTCTGACCCATCTCCCTGTGGCTCCTCCTTCAGGACTTAACTTAAATTTCTTTCTCCAGATGCCCCAAGGATGGGCAGGGACACTACCTTGGGGATGCATAGCACTTTGTAACATCTTCTACCACAGCACTCACCTCACTGAACTGTGAGCTCTCGTTTCTCCCACTAGACAGGGACTGTTCAGTATTTTATTCAAAGTTGGCATCCCCAGTACCATCTGCGCTTCCATAACACATGGTTTCTGTGATGCAAATTACACACACAAATCATAAAGAGGGATATGATATCTACCTAATGTAGAAATCTTATTAGATCACAGGCAATTTTTTCCAACACTTTACTATTTTGTTCCACGAAACAGAAGCTAATGCATACTAACACAGCAGCTAGCAAGCCACAAAAGATTACAGTACTAACCCAACGTCCTTTCCCCTCACTGTGCATAATCCCCATTTACCCCCTGGCAGATGCTGCCTGGATCTTCTCCATCCACCCACTTCTGCTGGGTCACCTGTAGCTAATTCCAGAACCATCAGTCGCTTTCTGCTTGTCTCTAACAGAGGGTACTCTCTGGCCTACAGGAGAGACTGTTTGGCCTGTTACATAAAGCAAAAACTGCCAAGGAATTGATGCCCCAGGAGAGATCTGCAACCTGACAGGGTCCAACAAGGGGCTGAGACTCAGTGGCCATAGGAGTGGATCTGCTCACTGGGTCCACTTGATAAAGGAAAGCAACTTGCATCCCTTCCCTCTCTCACTCTTCCACTCTCTCACTGTGCTTCCATGGAGCACCTCCCTATAAACTACATGCATCAAAATCCTGATCCCATGGTGTGTTTGGGAGGAAACCTAAACTCATGCACATCACTCTTCCTCTTCACTCTGTCTTCATTGTGGTCTTGGAAGTGCTTGTGGTACCATCCCCTTGTTGCCTTGGTCCTGCCTCTGTAACGCAGTGGTCTCCACTCTTCCATACACCTCACGCCTGCCCACTTCCCCCATACAGCCATCATGTTTCTAAAACAACTTATTTAATAAATATTTGCTGTATTTTTATCTTTTAGAAATGTGATGAATCTTTTTAACTATACTAGATTTTTTTAAAGACTAGTTATTGTTTCTTTGTTATTTCTGTTAGTGCTCTTGTTCCAAAATTGTCTAGGCTTTGAGTGGTCTGGTCCAAACTTATTTTACTCCCAGGTCTGGTTATTATTATTTTTTTTTTAGTTCATAATTTTACAGATCATGAGGGGTTTTTTGTTTTTGTTTTGTTTTGTTTTGTTTTGTTTAAGATTTTATTTATTCATTTTTAGACAAAGGGGAAGGGAGGGAGACAGAGAGGAAGAGAAACATCAGTGTGTGTTTGCCCCTCCCATGGCCCCCACTGGGGACCTGGCCTGCACCCCAGGCATGTGCCCTGACTGGGAATTGAACTAGCAACCCTTTGGTTTGAAGCCTGCACTCAATCCACTGAGCTACACCAGCCAGGGCAGCATGAGGTTTTTTAGAAATGCACTTACTATGTTGCACCATGCTCATCTATGTTTAGCAAGGTACTTGGTAGTCATAAGTTGCTCAATAAATATTTGATAAATAACCAAATAGATGAATTACTGAATGAACATTCTGGTTGTCCTCCTAAATTTTTGGGAAAAAAAAAACACAGTTTTCTTTCTTTTTTAAAAAAGATGTTATTTATTTATCTAAAGAGGGGAAGGGTAGGAGAAAGAGAGAGAGAAACATCAATGTGCGGTTGCCTCTTGTGCGCCCCCTACTGGGCACCTGGCCTGAAACGTATGTGTGTACCTGACTGGGAATCAAACCAGCAACCCTTTGGTTCACAGGCCAGCACTCAACCACTGAACCACACCAGCCAGAGCAAAAACCACAATTTTCTATGTGACCAAACTTTCCACCTAAAATACTAATTCATATGTCCATCAGAATTTTCAGCAATGTTTGCATTATGATTACTTGTCTTGCTGGATTTAATTGTGTATCATTAGGTAGTAGAAGAAACTTTTAAATGCTTAAGGAGGGAGAATATCCCAACAAAAAGTCCCCCTCGAATTTAAACGTGTATAATACATTATTTCTGGTGACATACTTAATTCTACTGAAGCACCACCACCTGTAAATTGATGGCAGCTATTTCAGTGCCTGCATGTAGGTTGCTCTTATTCCTGCTATTTCTACATTTTAAAAACATTATTCACTGACAATATGCTATAATAAAAAGTAGGGTCAATTTATACAATTTAAATAAATATATTTCAGCCAGCAAGATTAAAATGATCTACTTAACTCCACAGAGCAGTCAATAAATCAGCATGTATGGAATTGATTAAACATTTTTTTATGTGGAAGGGACTATGCTGTGAATCCTGAGAAGATGCACAAAAGTATAAAATGGTTATCATTCTAGGTGTTTCATGGTTGGTCTTCAAATATTCTTCCCTCTTGTGCCCAGAAGTACATGAGCTCCACTTTGGGATCTGACTGGTGTTGCAGCCGTAGTAGTATCAGTTTTTCCTTCACCAAGGGGCTTTCTTCTTTACTCAGGAAGAGAGATACATAGGGAGAACAACATATTGAGACAACAATACAGGTGGCACAGATCAGTTTCCTCCTGAACTCTGTGCCCTACCTGTCCCAAGAGTTCTTTGGGAGGTGAGAGGGAGCTGAGTGTGAGGGTCTGCAATGTCCCAGAGCTCTATTTCTTTTTTCAAATTGGGCTTATAAATGAGATTTCAATATTTTGTAGAGTCCATCGCTGGTGGAAGAACTGAGAGGCAAAATCAGTAAAAACGTGGAACTGAGAGAAGGGACTGGGTTTGGGGGTCCCAGTGAGCTCGGGTTGTGTAGGAAATACTTTTGAGGGAGAACAAGGAGAAAGAGCCTTAGGGTGGGCCTTAGAAAAGCGGTGAGATTAAGGTAAATGAAGAGAAGGGAAAATATTAGGCCCAGAATGAGGGCCATCCTTACATATATACACAAAATACCAAGGACACACAAAATACCAAGGTCAACCAACCAACCAGCCAACAAACAAAAACCTGCTATCTGAAATAATTTAGAGCACAGTTCCTGATCCAGCTGCTTTGGTCGATGGTGGAAAATGGCTTTGGCAGAAGCTGGAAGGCCTTGAGGCTTTGGATCAGGAGCAGGGCTGAGGTCAAAAAGAAACACATTAATTAACTTTTCAGCAAAGATCTTTGTTCTAAGAAAAATCTTGATTAATTCAATCAAGGAATATCTGTCTACATATCAGCACCAAGCTTTCTCTGGATTCCAACTAGACTAAGTACACACTCTATCACACCTATGATGAACTGCCCCTGTCCCTTCACTTGACATTTCTTCTGAAGGCCCCTCTGCTCATTATCTCCTACCTCCCTCTTCACTTGTCCAAGGACTGACATCACATTCACTTGGATTAATATTGTGTGACATCTATTTCCCCCTTTCGTGATCTGCAATGGTGATTGGATGAGTCTTAAAGAATAGACCAAATTTAAGGATTCTGGGACTTTATATGCCTTTGATTGACATTGGCTAAAGTGGCTTTTACCTATCCCATTGCACATGCATGTTTGAAAGCTTCTTTACTAAATACTGAAAAATAACCTTGACTGTGTCCTGAGAGAATTAACCATTTCCAGTCCGTGCTGTCAACATTCAGTGGCTATGCCTCATGGGTCTGAGAGCCACTCCGAGGACCTTGTCCTGGTGAGAGTGTCTGGTACTCAAGGACAAGATTGGGAGCAGGAAGAGGGATCTCATGAAAGAATAGTCTCTGCTTATCTCTAGGACTGTCTCTGTCTTTCAGCCAAATGGAGCTGTGACAAGACTTGCTGCGTGGCACCTCTGATGTTCTCCTTTATGGAAGCTGACTTAAGGGACCGTTGCCTCCAAAACCATACTAGGTCATGGAAGGCCTGTCACAAGCAGTGATTTCATTTTAATTCATTATTCAACATTTACACAAGCTTGGGTTCATTTGGTATATGTAATAGTGAGCAAGCCAAGTTTCTCTTATGAAAACGAGAATCCAAACACAGAGTAATTACTCTGAAGAGGGAAAAACCACTGTTGCTCAAATAGTGCCACTCTAAATAATGACACTGTATACTTTCTGTTCAGGGTTAACTGTTTGGATCCCACTGGCCTTTACATGTGATTCTGTCCCTACAAGAGAAACTGCATACAGAAGAGGAAGGTATTAGATAGAGGGAAATAAGAGGGAAGGTTGAAAGTATGAGCAGCAGTCCAGAAGGGCAGGAATGGAAGGGTCAGTGTGGTGAGTGGGCAGGCCACACTTACAAGTTACAGTGATCATAGCCACCACTTACTGTGCCAAGTGCTTTATATATGTCAGCTTATTCACCGCTCACATGCAATTCTTGTGGGAAGTTGTATGATACCCATTTCCCCCCATCATCCCTGAGTTCAACATGAGCAGACCACGCACATATACTGTTAGCAGAGCAAAGGTCTTTGAGTCCCTGGAAATCATCATTCAATTCTCCCCTCAATCTGGACATCTCTATCATTCCACTTCCCAAAGTGAATCTCTGTTAACATTTGCTTTGCATCTGTTTTTTTCCTCGTAACAATTCATGTTGAGCATCTTTACATATCAAGAATGTTCATGTGAGAACCCTGGACCTCTGGCTGAGTCCACAGTAGGAGTACAGAACACCTATCCCAAGGCAGGAGCACCTTCCTGATTCTGGAGAGGCAATGACTTTGGGTGAAAATAGGCACAGGTCTTCAAAATCAATCAGTTCTTCCTGTTTGTTTGTTTGTTTGTTTGTTTAAAGAAGTCAGACCTCAAGGGGACATCACAGTAGAAATAGAATCCCAAAACGTTTATTACAAAAAGAAAAAAAGGCAATCACATGCTCCCTTCCCCTCCTGATACCAGTGAGGAAATAAGCTCAGAGATGTGAGAAAGCATGTCCAAGCCCACATACCCAGTTAGCCTGAAACCTCATCTGTGTCCTAAGCTCCAGTGGTCTGCTGACTGGCTACTCTGGTGAGGCCAGCGGTAACCAGATAGCCAAAATAATTTGAATCTCAAAACTCAGTAATTAGTTTAGAGTCCCATCCTGCATAAGAACCTAAAACTATGAATGTCCAGCACTCACTCCCATACAGATGTGCAAATCCAACTAGCCATGTCAGAGGTTGAGCACTGTTTGCTCACTGCTGAGCAGAGCCTCCATCTTGCCCCTCATTACTGAGTTCCAGGGGTGTCTGCAGCAATGCCTTCTGAGTCTGTAAAGATGTAGACTCCCCATTTCCAGCATGCAGGTCTAATGAAATGTGTGACACTGAGAAGGGAGAGAAGGATGTTTTTCTTTCAATAGCATAAAATTTTAGTTGAAGCCATACACGGTTATTATCTAAATTAAGATGATAAGGATAATGGAATAAAATTTAAAGATATCTAAAATCTCACCACCCAGAGATAATTACTGTCAATATATTGTCCATCCTCCTAGGTGTTTTTCTATGGATATGTGTGAGTGTGTATGTTTCTCTGTGCTTCAATATTATTTTTTCCTTACAAAAAAGAAGATAGTGTATTTACCGTTTAATAATTCATCATTAATAGTAACAGCAAATTTATCTTCACGTCAGTAAATTTACTTCTATTATAGAACCTATCTTGATGGAAGCAGAGTATTTTATGGTTATGTATTTATTTAATTCATTTAGCAAACATTTATTGAACACGTATTTTGCCCCAAATACTATGCTAGATATCAGAGGCAAATAAGTCAAGAATCTCGGCCCTCATGGAGTTACATTAGTGCCCAGTACCCCCAGTTCACTTCCCAGCACCAGTCAAGTTTCTACGAAGCAACTTTTCGATTTCTAGAGCAGGGCAACAGCTGGCACCCAGGATGCTGTGGTGTCAGCCTGAGCTAACAGTTACCAAAGGCAAGGAGATACTTAGAACAGTTTCTGAAGAATATAAAATGTTCTAATATCTCCTCTTCAATTACCTTCTAATTCTGTCCTTACTATAGATTGATGCTTGTTAAGTACCTAATAAATTTTTATAGATTCATTAATGCTAATTATTATTATGTGATACATGAATTTGTTTTTAAAATGTTTTTTTCTTTTTTAAATTTTATTTTAATTTTTGTTCTTGTACAGTTTTCTGTCTTCTTCATCCCAGCCCACTACCCCAGCCCTCCCCAGCTCCCTCCCATTTCCACCCCCCTAGTTTTTGTCACCAGTATAAAAGACACATGGATAAAATGTTTGTTATAAAATAATTTACTCCACCACAGAGGTCACCTTGCTATTCTTTCCACTCTGCCACTCTGTTCAATATTAAACTAAAGAAGTCTATACAATGCTATGCTAAAATTCATACCATGTGAATAGATTATCACATAATTGTTTTACTTTGTTCTAGTGTGAGTCTACCAAATTTGTTTTTCACTCCCTACCATAGGTGGGTAGGATAGCATTATCTCCCTTAAACATAGAGAAAGTCAAGGCCAGAAATGTTAGGTAACCTGCTGAATATCCGAAACTAAGCTATTGGAACTTGAGCCAGAATATAGGTCATGGCTTTGCTTGCTACTTTAGCTACAGAGCATTAGTGACCAAGTAATTAAATTCAAATAATGTGAAAGCTAAAGTGAAGAGTAGATGACAGCAGAACGTCCTTGGTCTGCGATGTGGAAGGAAGAGTGAAGAATCATAGGAAAGCGGGTTTCGATCTCAGCTCCATTCACAAATTTCTCAACTTCTGTGACTCGGTAGGGATTTGCAGAGTTGTGGTATTAAAAATAATGTGTATCAAAGTGCCTTCCCAACGGCTGGTACATAATAACCATCAATAAGAAAATGCTATCACTGATAGCATCATTATCATGATCACCATTATTATTATCTTCTGTAAGAGGAAGATGTTCCCTTCCCTAAGTGCGTATTGGAATGTGCAGAAGTGGAAGAAGTTTGGTAATGCTCATCTGCCATGGGGCTCTGTTTACATCTTGAATTACTCAAATTAAATGTAAAAACAGCTTCACAGCATCTTAAAGTGCTCATTACTTTAATTCAAACAGCACAGAGTTCCCCTCAAAATAGATGACTCTGTCCATCTGTTTATTTCCCTCTGCTAAACTGATTTCCTGCTTTTCTTGGGCTCGTGAGAAACACTTCAAAGACAGCTGATGTAAACTAAGAAGGGAAGTCTGCAGTCCCACCGCTGGGCTGTGGCTGCGGACTGCCTGGAAGGAACAGGCACGCTCTCCAGGCTGGGCATAGGTGGCGTCCACAGTCCGCAGGCACTGTTACTGCGGGGATCTGCTTTAGGGAAGGGTTCGTTTGAATGCTAGTTTTTTTTTCCTTTTGGACATCAGTAATTTTCTTATTTTCGGTCATGTAGAAACCATACATTTTCACATATTTTTAAGTGCTGTCGTTATTTGTCAAAACGTATTTGATTTAAGTGTTCGTTAAACAATGGATGGATCCCTTTAAATATTTAGACATTATATTTCAGGCTCCACTTACGTACTCGTCTCTGGTCTAGGAGGGAAGGGTGTGTTTCTAGCTTCTGGTGACTACAGTGGTTATGTGAGTCCACGTGTCTGATGGGGCAAGTGTTGGGCTGACTAGGAAAACAGAGAGGTTGACAAATTAATTGCTTCTTTTAGGATTTTATATAGAACTGATCTTTCTATTCTTGATTGTAAATTTCAATCAAATGTTCAGGGTTCTCAGACTGCAAAGTTCTTAAGTACTGCAGTGCTCTTGATTTTTAGGTTACCTTGAATTCAGTGTCATCCAGAGAATCCCTGAACAGTTTTAATAACAGGCAGGTTTTCCCATTTATATTAGAAAAATAATTGCCAAAAGTCTTACCATTTTTACAAGCAAGTTATTTTTATTGTCTATGGGCCACCATAGTCCATATTATATGCATTACTGAAATTATTAATATTTTAAATTCTAGCCTACTTAGAATTTTTATATTCTATTTTTATATTCTATTTTGATAGAAGTAAAGTTTTCTATGTTGTCACAAATAACTACAGAATCTATTCCAAATTTTAGTTGTGTCCGATTGTTTACTATTAAACAATGTTGCAAAGTATTATTCTCCCTCTCCCTGACTGGCCCTATTTTGGGGATTACTTAGTAGAACTAGTAGTAATGGTAGTGGAAGAAGCATTTCACAATTCATTATCTAGACCCCTTGGGACAATTATGTTTTGAAATTCAGAATCAATTAGATTTTAGAAGGGTTATATGGTGAGTTTGCTGTGTATCATGTAAAACTCCTCCAGTGTCTGGAAGCAACAGCCCATAATCAATCCCATTGATATTTTGGTAGTGACATATATGAATATTCACGCTAAGCAGTTGAAATAAAGACTATAAATATCCCCTCATCAGTTCAGGTCAGATTTTTCTATCAAATGAAATCACATCAAGTCAGATATTATTGCCAGATGAGGTAGAGAAAAACTTTTCAGAGGTTTTGGATTTGGAACTGAAAATAAAATATTGAGAACTAATAGAAACTATAATTTACATGAGCTTCCATGAATTTATTATACCAGAATTTGTTATTAAGGGCCAGGCTCTACATATGAAGCTCTTTAAACAGCATAGATATGGATTTTACTTTATATAAACTTTTTTCTTTACATAGAAATTTGAAACCCTTTTTCTTTTAGTAAGTTTATATTTATATGAATGTAATGTGTGGTCTCTATGCTATCTTATCATTTTATTTGTAATTATGGGTTGTATCTACTAAGTTTTTCTATTTGAGGCATCCTGTTTGCTTTTTCAAACATTTTATTCTACTATTTCAGAAAGTCTATATTTTATTTATTTTTTAAACATTTTATGTATTTATTTTTAGAGAGGGGGGAAGGGAAGGAGAAAGAGAAGAAGAGAAACATCAATGTGCGGTTGCCTCTCACGCACTCCTCACTGGGCATGTGCCCTGACTACGAATTGAACCAGCAACCGTTTGGTTTATAGGCAGTTGCTCAACCCACTGAGCCACACAAGCCATGGCTGGATATTTTCTTTTTGAAAGAAAAATTTATTTTGAGAAAGAGGGGAAGGAAAGGAGAAAGAGAAGGAGAGAAACATCAATGTATGTGTGGTTGCCTCTCAAATGCCTCCTACTGAGGATCTGGCCCACAACCTGGGACTGTGCCCTGACTGGGAATCGAACTATCAACTGTTTGATTCACAGGTCTGCACTCAATCCACAGAGCTACACCAGCCAGGGCTATATTTTATTTTAATGGTTATATTTGTATTAATGTTTTTATAGTGTTCTGAATTCCCTCTCTATTTATTTATTTATCCTTGTCCTAAGTTTAAGTGCCGTCATTTAACTCTCATCTACAACCCATATAACACTCAATTAACCTATTCTAAACTCTCCTTTTTTGCTCCCTTCTCTTACTTTTTAGTTGCATTCTTTCTACTTTATCAGAGAATATGATGCTTACATAAAACTCTACAACCTATAATGCCTTTCTCATTCTAATTTCAGATCTAAGGCTAAATGTATGAAATAGTTACCATCAGTCTTCCTACAAAGTTTTCTCATTTATCATTGTTGGATGATCTTCATTCTCTAAATTAATGGTTGGCAAACACTTTCTGTAAATTAGGGCCAGAAAGTAATTATTTTAGGATTTTTAGGCCAAATAATCTCTATTATATCTATTCAACCCTGCCACTGTTATCACAAAAGCAACCATAGACAATATGTAAACAGACGGGGGTAGCTGTGCCCCAATAAAATTTTATTTTTAAAATGGGTGGCAGACTGAATTTGGCCTCTGGGCTATAGTTTTGACCCCCTGCCCTAAATCCATAAGAATGTAACATGTGTCTAATATTCTCTGAGTTCTGACACATTCAAAACAATTTCATGTAACCTTGATAGTTGAAGGATAGTGTAGCTGGTTACAATATCCTTGGTCTATACTTTCCTCCTGAAGCTCATGAAAATGGTGGTTCACTGTCATCTTGCCTGGTGTGTAAGTTTGGAAAATGTGATGCCGTTCTGACCCTTTAGACTTTCTAATGTATTTTATCCTTTTGCCCGGAAGCCTTGTGGAATTTTCTTTATCTTTAAAGTCTAATGGTTTTACCAGGATATTTCTCAAACATATAAATCATTCTCCACAATACTCAGTGAGCCCTGATTCAGGTCTTCTTTTACTTATGGAGGGTTTTCTTGGATTTTAGTTATAATCATTACATCTGATCCATTGTTTCAAGTTTCTTTTTCAGGGATACCAATTATGCTTATGTTCACACTTCTTTGCCTAACTTCCATTTCAACCACTTTCTTTCTGACCTGTTTTCTTTCTTTATTTTAATTCTCTTGCTTGTTTATCAGCTTACTTCAGTGTCCTTTATTAAATTTTTACTTCTAATAAAATTTTTTATTTTTATCTTTTCTTCTTTTTTCCCCCTAGAGTTCAAGCAACACTGTTTCATTCCCCCCTTTAGTTATTTTGTCTGTTTGTGTTATGACTTTTTGTATTTCTGATTTGAGGGGTTTTTTTGCTATTCTTCACATTGCCAAATCTTGTTTGAGGATATGTAATTTTCTTTAGAATGCTGTGTTAAACTTTTCTTCAGTTTCATGGGTCATTTATGAGGGAATAGTTATCATCAGAAGACAATTTTAATTCACATATTCTGACATTTTGCAGTAACTTTATGTAGATACGGTATGCTTTTTTATTAGTCCTATTTATTTTACAGACAGAGTTTCTAGTTTGAAAGCAACTTTTTCTATCAGTTCTGTCCTCTTTGAAGCACCTTTTTAATGATGATTTTGTTAGTAGGCAGAGACGGGGCACAAATTGCATGTTTTATTTCTCTTTCATTTCTTCAGAATCCTCAAGTATCTTCTTATCTTCTTTTTTCTCTTCCTTACCTGTTCACCAAGGGATACCACCTTTTCTCTATCCACCTGATTCTCCCTAGAAGCAACACTTCCCCAGGGCTGACACTCTTAAGCCCCTTCCCTACAGGCAGGGCTACGAACAGCCGAGTCCTGGTCTGTGTTCAATGCTTCGGCATTTACTACTGTACTTTCTCTTTCTGCATGTGATTTTGCCAGAACTCCCTATAAGTCATCCACTCTCCTTTGTTCTTTTATTACTGAGTCTCTTAAGACTCTATTCTCCCATTGTCTGCATCTACAGACTTGCTGCAGTTATGGGCAGCAAGATCTCTGTTGGAATTTATTTCTTTATTTTTATACTCACAGGGAATTTAAAAGTAGAGTTATCTTTATCCTGATAATATAGAAGATATGTTTTTGTGTACTTTTATTTATTCTCTTTGTTGATTTTACGTTTTGAGGGGAAGGGGTAAAGGAAGGTTGATAGTCAGGTGTCTACCCTTGTTCAGCAAACCTAGATGTCCACCTATTCATTATGATACTTTTGAAAGTATATAAAAATCTCTTATTGATCCAACAATAAAGCCTAGTAAGATTTTTTAAGATACAATTTCACATCTCCAAGCATCATGGTTACACCATTGAGATTACCTTAAGTATTCATTTTCAGTGGTATGAAAGATCTACTAGCCAACTCCGTTCACCTTTAGGTAAAAGTTCCTGGCATGAATTAGCATAAATTCTTTCATAATGTAATGAGGCATAATAACACATAGTTATTGTTGTTTGCTTCTGTTATTAAACTATAATACATAATCATTATCTAATTTGCTAATCTTATAAGGACCTGTCATATTTTGGTACTTGAATATATTTGTGCAAATCACAGAATCCCAGAGTATTAGCACAGAAATTCAGAGGCAGATCAAATAATCAGATGGGGTTGTCTCAAGGCTCACAGGCTCCAAATTCCTCTCTCCCTATGCTTCACCAGGAATTAATGGTATTAATGGTTGGTGTTAATGGTTAATGTTCTTCATTTTTCATATTAGTGATATTAAACACTCCTGTTATACTATAAATGTATTACCAGGAGAAAAGGCACATTAAGTTACTATCATCAATTAATAGTTCAATGCACAAGCAAAGCCCTGAGAAAATGAGACTCAGGATCAGTAAGGCTATACTGTTGAAAGTAAGGCATTGAAGAAGCTAAAAACAGCAGCAATATAATGACGGCAAAATTAATAGCAGCTACAGCGACAGTATTGGCTAATATGCAGTGAGCACCAACTTTTCTAAGCCCAGGCACTCTACTACTCTATTTACAGGATTCCATCCTTTTGATAATCTTTTGAGGTAGTTAGCATCATTATTTCTATTTTACATATAAGGAAACAGAACTTTAAAGAAGCTAAGTCACTTTTCTAAGACACAAAAAGAATTCATATTGGTAGATATACATTATCTCATTTAATTATTATAATCATCTTCTAAGGAATTAATTGTGATTGTTCTCATTTTACAAATAAAATGTAAACTCAGATAATAAAGTGTCCAATTTGAAAAATTTTAGAATTAGTTAAAAAAAAACAAATAGCTCACAAGGAAGTTAAAGAATTAAAAAAATAATTTTAATTTATTTCCACCATCTTGTAGTTAGTACTGTCAATATTTTGCTACATCCCCCTTCAATAAATATACAAATACATACATGGGATCATACCAAATGAATTGTTTGAAAACTACTTTAGTAACTATGTGAAAATTCCTCATGTGCATGTTTTATTCCTCTATTATTGATCATTCAGGTTGTTCCTTTTTTATTTTTTTGTTTGTAAGTAATGCCACGATAAATATCATAGAGGGCAATATTTTTTGCTCATAGCTAATTACCTCTTCTGGATTTAATTCTCAAGGTTCACTTCTTATTTTAAAAGGGTTGAATCTTTAAAGATGTAATATATATAATTAAATCATATCTTTAGTAATCTAGCATGTTCCAGATTAGAATAATGCCACTTTATGTCATAGTTTCGAATGTCACTCAATATACTGCAATATGTGATCACAGCACTCTATACATACTTGCACATTCATACTCCAATGCATAACAGTGGCTAATAATATATTTTTATTGAAATAATTTTAAAGGACCTATCAGTGGAAAAATAAGAAAATCATTTCTGTAGATCAGAAACAGTCAACAGCAAATGGGAGCAGAAACCTTGTTCCTGCTAGACTTCCAGAATAGAAGCAGACAAAAGCAAGCCAGGGTTCCTTGCAAGAGAAATTGATCAAACACAACTATTCATAGTGACAATCATGTTTAGACTCACTTTGTGAAAAGGTCTAGAGTGGGACTCTCCCAGTGAAGTAAGGCTGACAAATGTTTAAACTGCTACCTGGGTCTGCTGAATGGCTAGGTAATCAAAGATATAATTCCACGAGTCAAGAGCTAAGGGGTTCTAAATGTGAGACATGTTTCTGAACAAGAAACTGTGCTTGGGAGAGCCTGATATAGACAACCAAAACACATCCAGTTGAGAAGATTGAATACAGAGAGAAAACTGTAGCAAAACTCCAATACGTCCCCACTTCCCACCCTTGATCCTCCCCCCTTTGGTTTTGTCCATGTGTCCTTCATACATGTTCCTGAAAACCCTTCCCTCTTTACCCCCATTATCGCCTCCCACCTCCTCTCTGGTTACTTTCAGTTTGTTCTTAATTTCAATGTCTCTGGTTATATTTTGCTTGCTTGTTTGTTTTATTGATTAGGTTCCACTTATAGGTGAGATCACATAGTTTTTGTCTTTCACTGCCTGGCTTATTTCACTTAACATAATGCTCTCCAGTTCCATCCATGCTGTAGCAAAGGGTAGGAGCTCCTTCTTTCTGCTGTGTAGTATTCCACCATGTAAATGTACCATGGTTTTTTAATTCATATATTGACATAACAAATGTAAAAAAAATAAAAATATATAATTATTTTAAAAAGAATAAAATTCCATAAATAAAATCCCCCCAAAAAAACCCTTCAGTACAAAATGAACTTGCATGTAAAATGTCAAAGCTAATGCAGAAAATTGATGTATAAGATACCTCATCAACCAAAAAAATTCCACTTTGAGGATATGGTATAATATGAGATTCTTAAAGTGATTTTCAAATAAATATATGTAAGATCTTTAATGATATTAAGGAAGCAACAGAAGATTCTTAAAGAAACCAACTAGAAATCCTGAAAACAAATGTGGCTATGAAAAGAAAACCTTGCAGGCAGAATAAACACCACACTGACAACACAGTTGAAAAGAGAATTATTAATGACAAGAAGGATAATACTGAGGAATTTATTCAGATTGTGGACTGGGAAAATAAATGAAATATATGAAAGAGAACTTAAGAATCACGATAAAAGAAGGAGAAGCTGTAATATATATTAGAAGTTCAAGAAATAAAGGATGGACTTGTAGAAAGGCAACGTTGAAGATATGTTAATTGAGATTTTGCAAAATTAAAGAAAGACTTCAATTATCAGATATATAAAGTGAATTGTAATACACTCAGGAAAAATAAAAATAGGATAGATACATCACAAACTGATGAACACCATGGTTTCTATTATGGAGTATTTACAAGGTTACCTGTGTTATTTTAATACCTTGGTCATTATTATTAGCTTTGTTCCTTTTGACACAATTATTCAGTATACATGGC
Organism: Anoura caudifer; assembly: GCA_004027475.1. NCBI lineage: Eukaryota > Metazoa > Chordata > Mammalia > Chiroptera > Phyllostomidae > Anoura > Anoura caudifer. The sequence goes on from PVKU01007453.1 coordinate 78,269, forward strand.
TAAGTAATGGGGAAAAGACTCTTGTGATACAATACAATGAAGTACATCATATGAGTTCTTCAACATGAAATTGCAAGGACTTTGATATACAAGATCTGCCAGAAGGTATCCAGTCATGTAGTATGAAAAATAAAGACATTTATTGAAGAAGAGACAAGAGACAAGAAGCACTGTATGTAGGACAATGACACCTCTGTCCTCTTGAAAGTAAGCACCTTGGTACCTCACACAGTTCTCCCAATCACCATCAACTGCCCTGTCCTATTTTCTTGAATCTCACTGATGGTCTGAAATCTCTTCCCTTTCAAAGGTGAATTTAGTTTGGGGAAAAGCCAGAAGTCGAGGGGCACCGAACCTGGACTGTAGAGGGAGCTGAGTTACCTGGTGATTTGATGTTTTGCCAATAAACTCTGCAAGAGACCTGATGAATGAGTGGGAATTTTGTCGTGATGAAGCGGCCAATCACCAGTTGTCCATAGCTGCGGCCTTCTGAATCATTCAGATCATTTCCTTGGAGGAATATTAAAGCTTAAGACAAAATTTGATGCAGATTCATTGCTCTACTCACTCATTTTGAATGGAATGGCCACACAGTACACATGCTCACTCAACAGCACCTACTGCCCCCACTGACTAGTATAGTGAAGTCATCATTGTTCATGTATGTGCATTCCTGTTCACTTTCCTTGGCTGCCAGTTTACATTGATGTCATGCAAACCATTCTCATTATGTTAATAATGGCTGGACTTTTTCTGGACAGACCTCATATAGCTCAATTTCTCCAGTTTTTGGCCACCAAGTACTACTTAAAGGATAGTCTTCATACACAGAGACAACCAATTTTAGGTTAATATTTAAAAAATAAATCTTATAATAAAATATTAGCATTTTTAAATTAGAACATTAATGATACTTCTAGTGGTCACTTGCCTTACCTACTGGCCAAAGCTGCTTTAGCTGCAGCTCACTTCATTCCCAAGGCTCTAAAGCCAGTCTGCTGCCACCGCTGAAGAGCCCCCATCTATGATGTCAACTGACAATAAGGACTCTGCTGGCTGGAACAGAGCTATGGAACCTCTGGCCAAAGGAACATGGCACCTTTCAAGTGTACTTCAAACACTGGAAAAGGAGAGGCAATGGGAACCAAAAAATAAATTTGTCAACCTTTCTCCTACTCCATCCCTCTCTGTCTCTCCCTGCTCAGGATTGTTCTGAAGCACAAAAGTTTCATGTGGCCTCAGGCATGATACATCTCTAGGAATGAGCAACTGAGCTGTATTTGTTATGGAATTTGGCCATGTCAGTAATGCACTTCCTTGTATTTGATCTCTCTCCTTCCCTTAATTAATTCCCACTTTCCCTCACTCTTATTTTCCTGGAATTTTACTTCTCAACAAAGTGTTAGCAAAAAATCTTTTGATTTAGACTCTTCTAGCAAACCTGGGTTAAGACTGTATAACTATCCTACACATAAGCTGGGCCATAGGCTGTGTTCTGTATTCAGCCAATTTCTTTCTCTTCTTTGTATTCACTATATTTAAACATCTAAATTTACAGCCACAGGTTGCCAGGAATGGCAGCAAGTTTTTGGTGGCTCTGACAAATGGTTCTGGATTGGATATAGACATAGAAATTATGAAGAGATTTCCCACTGAAGACTATTTTCATCATTCAGTTAGATACTAAATCAACGAGCATATCACATTCAAAAGCCAGAAGTTGAATATTTCAACTTGAGAGATGGTAGCAAATGGATTCCCAATTTTACACTTACTGCATTTGATTATGGAAAGTATTTCTGCATGTTCTTATGGTTCTCATTCTCTACAAGTGTAGAAGATCAATGGCAAACAACCTCAAATTCTCAATAACTGTGTTATTTATACCACACTCTGGTCTTTATCCTTGACATTAAGAAGCATTTAAAGTCTTTTAATAGGTTTATCTTATTCAAAAGACTTAAATTATCACTAAGAAAAAACATAATTAAATAGCTAATATCATAGGTATGATCTTTACAAGAATTCTGAGACCAATAATTTTATTTATTTTATTAGACAAATTTTGACACTATATTATGAAAATTTTCCAATATTCAGAAAAGTTGAAAGAATTGTGCTGTGAATACTTTTGTATTACCTATATTCAATATTGGCTTCTGGCCAAAGTGGAGGCATAGGTATGTATGCTTCACTTCCTCTCACAAGCAAAAGAAGGATAATAACCAATTTTAAAACAAAAAAAAATTACCAAAACTCCCAGAAAATTGAACTGTATGGAAGTCCAACAACCAAGAAATTAAAGAAGAAACAGTCATCCATACTGGTAGGAGGGGTGGAGACCAGGCAAGTACTACATTTGTGTGCAGATAAACCTGGAGGAACAACTGGGAAGTAAAACAGACCACACAACCCAGGGTTCCAGTGTGGGGAAATAAAGCTTCAAAACTTCTGGCTGTAAAAACCAGTGGGGGTTGCAGTGGTGGGAGAAACTCCAGTCTCACAGAAGAGTCCATTGGAGGGGCCCATGGGGTCCTAGAATGTATACAAACCCACCCACCCAGGAATCAGCACCAGAAAGGCCCAATTTGATTGTGGGTAGTGGAGGAAGTGACTGAAATCAGGGTGAGAGCCAAGCAAGTGGCATTCTTCACTCTCTGAACCCTCCCCCCAACACAGCACTGCAATGTAGTGTAGTGGGTTACAGCACCCTGGTGAATACTTAAGGCTCCATCCCTTATGATGTAATAGGTGCACTGAGAGAAAGAAATATGTCTGAAATGAAAGAACAGATCAAAACTCCAGAAAAAGAACTAAGCAATTAGGAGATAGACAACTTATCAGATACAGAGTTCAAAATATTGGTAATCAGGATATTCACAGAAATGACTGAGTATGGTCTCAAAATAGAGGGAACAGTGAGGGCTATGCAAAGTGAAATAAAGAAAAATATACAGGGAACCAACAGTGAAGGGAAGGAAACCTGGACTCAAATCAATGATTTGTAACAGAAGGAAGAAATAAATATTCAACCAGAACAGAATGAAGAAACAAGAATTTTAAAAAAAAATGAAGAGAGGCTTAGGAACGTCTGGGACAACTTTAAACATTCCAACATCAGGATCATAGGGGTGCCAGAAGGAGAAGAGGAAGACCAAGAAATCAAAAACTTATCTGAACAAATAATGAAGGAAAACTTCCCCAGTTTGGTGAAGAAAATAGACATGCAAGTCCAGGAAGCTCAGAGAGTCCCAAACAAGTTGGATCCAAGGAGGAACATATAACCCAAGATTTTTTAAAATTTTTAAAATATATTTTATTGGTTATGCTATTACAGTTGTCCCATTTTTTCCCCTTTATTCCCCTCTGCCTTGTACCACCCTCCCACCAGCATTCCCCATCCCCTTAGTTCATGTCCACGGGTCATACATATAATTTCTTTTGCTTCTACATTTCCCACACTATTCTAAACCTCCCCCCACCTATTTTGTACCTACCATTTATGCTGCTTATTCCCTGTACCTTTACCCCATTCTCCTCATCCCCCTCCCTGTTGATAACCCTCCATGTGATCTCCATTTCTGTGATTCTGTTCCTGTTCTATTGTTTGCTTAGTTCACTTTTGGTTTTGGTTTTGTTGTTTCAGGTTCGGTTGTTGATAGTTGTGAGTTTATTGTCATTTTATTGTTCATATTTTTGTCTTCTTTTCCTTAGATAAGTCCCTTTATAAATTACTCAAGGTTAAAGATGAGGAGAAAATCTTAAAAGCAACAATAGAAAAGGAGAGAGTTATCTACAAAGGAGTTCCCATAAGACCGTCAGCTGATTTCTCAAAAGAAAACTTGCAGGCAAGAAGGGGCTGGAAGGAAGTATTCCAAGTCGTGAAAGACAAGGACCTACAACCAAGATTACTCTACCTATCAAAGCTATCATTTAGAATGGAAGGGCAGATAACGTGCTTCCCAGATAAGGTCAAGTTCAAGGAGTTCATCATCACCAAGCCCTTATTATATGAAATGTTAAAGAGGTATAAAGGGGAGGAAAAAATGGGACAACTGTAATAGCATAATCAATAAAATATATTTAAAAATACTTTTGTATTACATAGATTCTACAATTAATAATTTACTGTATTTTCTTTATCATACTTTTCTCTATCCATCCACACTTTTATTCATCTATCCATTCATCTCATTTTAGATATATGTCAAAGTAAATTGTACCATGCATATTGTTAACTATAGTTCAAAATTATTATAGCTTCTTATAAAAATTAAATTCATATATAATGAATGCATAAATATTAAGTGTACTATTTTAAATGAAAGATAAGGACAAATCTAAACACTTATGTTATCTAAAGCCCTACTAAGTGTAGAAATGTACCATCACCTCCAGGAAGCTTCCTCATGTGACAGTTCCCACCCCTAATCTTCCAGGGACAATTCTACTCTCATTTTTTTAATGGTGGATTAATTTTGCCTGTTCTAGAGTTTCAATAAGTGGACTCATAGAGTACTCACTAGGTACTATCTATGTAAGAACTATTTTCCACTCAGGATAGTGTTTTAAAGATTCATCGTAGCCATTGGGTATAGCAGTAGTACATTCTTTTATATTGCTGTGCTTTATAACATTGTACAAATATACCACAATTTATTTAGCCATTCTCCTATTGATGAAAACCTGAGCCACTTTCAATTTTGGGGTATTATGAATAAAACTATGAAGGGTCTTCTATTAATTTTTTTGTGGATATATGTTTTATTTCTCTTGGGCAAAACAACCTAGGAGTGAAATTTCTAGGAGTGAAACTATCAGACCATTTTCTCAAAATATTTGAAATATTGTATAGGACATCAACAATACATGAGCATTTTCATTGCTCCACAACCTTGCCAACATTTGGTATTGTCAGTCTTTTTAAGTTTAGCCTTGTTAATGGCCATGTAGTGGTATCTCATCATGGCCTTAATTTGCATTTTTCTGATGATGTTGAACACATTTTCATGTGCTCATTGGCCATTTGCATATCTTCCTCTGTAGAATATTTGTTCAAATTATTTTACTCATTTCATATTGAGTGAATTGTCCTTTTTATTAGTAGGTTGTAGAAGTTCTTTATATGTCCTGAATACCAATTTTCTGTCAGATTTATATTTGTAAATATTTTATCCTAGTCTATGTCTTGTCTATTTATTTTCTTAAAAGTGTCTATTGATTAACAAAAGTTTTTATTGTAATGCAGTCTAATATATCATTTTTTTCTTTTTATGGTTATTATGTTCTGTTACCAAGGAAAATTGTACCTACCTCCAAGTCACAAAAATATTATTTTATATTTTCTATTATAAGTTTTAAGGTTTTAGCTTTTATATAGAGTTTCTTATCTACCTGCAATTAATTTTTGGATATTGTGAAAGGAAGGGGTAGAGATTCACTTTTTCTATATGGATAGTATCACCATTTGTGAAAAAGCTTTTTTTCTCTATTGGATTAACTTGGTACCTTTGTAAAAAATCAGTTGAAGTTCTCTATAGAATACTCCACACAACAGCAGCAAAATACATATTTTTTTTCTAGTGCATATAGAACATTTTCCATATGTTAGGCCATAAAACTAGTCTCAATAAATTTTAAAATGTTGAAATTATACAAAGTGTGTTCTCCAACTACAATGGAATGGAATTATAAATCAAGTTTAAAATGAAATTGGGAGAGTTTCCAAATGTGTGGAAATTAAAAAACACAGGCCTAAATAACCAATGAGTGAGGGAAAAGACTACAATAAAATGAAAAATACTTTGAGATAAGTGAAAACAAAAATACAATGTACCAGCAGTTATGAGAAGCAGTGCTCAGATAGACATTTATAGCTATGAATGCCTTCATTAAAATAAGAAATATCTCAATCAATAATCCAACTTTCCACCTTAATGAACCAGAAAAAGAAAGAGCAAACAAAATCCAAAGCGCAAAAAATGAATGTAATAATAAAGATTAGAGTGGAGAAAAACAAAATAGAAAATAGAAAAACAGTACAGAAAATCAATGAAGTCAAATGTTGGTACTTTGAAAAGATCAACAAATTGGCAAACCCATAGCTAGATTGAACAAGAAGGAAAGAAATTACTACAATAAGGAATTAAAGAGGAGAGCTTAACTATTGACTGCATAGAAATAAAAAGAATTCCAAGAAATTACTGCAACTTTATGTCAAAGAATTAGATAACCTAGATAAAATGGGCTAATTAGTAGAAACATACAAACTACCAAAACAGACTCAAAAGAAACAAAAACCCTAAACAGACTAATAACAAGTAAAGAGATTGACTTAATAATCAAAAAATTTCCAACAAAAAAAGCCAATGACTAGATGATATCACAGGTGAGCTTAACCAAACATTTAAAGTAGAACTAATACCAATCCTTCTCAAACTCTTCTAAAAATGGAAGAGGAGAGAACACTTTATAACTCATTCTGTGAGGCCAGTGCTACCAAAGTCAGACAAACACATCATATAAAAAGAAAACTAAAGACCATTACCATTTGTGAATATAGACAGAAAAATCCTCAACAAAAAGCTAGCAAACTGAATGCAGCAGCACATTAAAAGGATTATACATCACCATGCAGGCTTTAACCCAGGAATTCCAAAATGAATCAGTGATCATCTCGATAGATACAGAAAAAGCATGTGACAAAATCCAACACACATTCATGGTAACGAACTAAACAAACTTGAAATAGAAGGGAATTTCCTCAGCCTGACAAAGGGTTTCTATGAAAACCCACAATTAACATCATATTTGGTGAAAGAGTTAAAGCTTTTCCCCTGGACTTCTGGCCAAGATGGAGGCATAGCTGGACACACTATGCCTCCTCTCACAACCAAGATTAAGGACAACAAAAATATAGAACCAAAAAAAAAAAAGAAAAGAAAAGAAAACCCAACCAGGACAGAGTGAAAATTGAATTGTGCGGGAGTCTGACAACCGTTCACCCAGACCCGAGACTAGGGACGGCTCTGCGACCAGAGGTGACCAAGCGACTGGGGGGTGGCTGAGTGACCGGGGAAGACTCTGGGATCAGGGAAGCCCCTGAGACTGGGGGCGGCCCTGCAATGGGGAAGGCCCTGTGACCGGAGGCGGCCAAATGACTGGAGGCAGCCCTGGGACTGGGACTGGAGTCGGCTCTGCAACCAGTGGCCCTGCGACCAGAGGAGGGGGCTTTGTGGAAGACCCAGAGCTCACACCTGTGATCCTAGGTGAGACAAAAACAAACAAACAAACAAACAAACAAACCTGGAACTGTGAAAAAATCAGAGTTGGACCCAAAAAGGAAGCATCCCAACAGCTGAAACAGCGGAAGCTGTGAACACCAGGATACCCGAAGGAGACTACACCACCGAATCTCACAGGTATTCTACCACAGAAGTTCACACCATAAACCCAGGGAGCCAGAACAGATCAATTTAAGAAGCTAAGGCTGACAAGAAGAGTCTCACAAACAATGGGAAGACAAAGAAACAATCCCCAAATGAAAGAAAAGGAGGAAGCCCCAGAAAGAATGCTAAATGAAATGGAGGCTGGAGGCAACTCAACTATCAGATTTTGAGTTCAAAGCAATGGTTGTCAGGAAGCTCCATGTGCTCTCAAAGAGCTACCAGAAACTACAGGGAAGCTACGATGAACTCACTGAAAACTATACAAACATGAAAAAGGAAATAGAAACTATCAACAAGGGCCAAGAGGAAATGAAGAGTACAATTTCTGAACTGAAGAACACAGTGGAAAGAATGAAAAGCAGAATCAATGAAGCAGAAGATCAGATCAGCGAGTTGAAGGACAAAGTAGAAAAAAAAAACACCCAGAAAGAGCAAGAAAAGGAAAAGAGGCTCAGAAAGAATGAAGAGGGATTAAGAGAAAATACAAGACAATATGAAACGTAATAATATCTGTATAATAGAGATACCAGAAGAAGAACAAGGGATGGAAAACCTATTTGAAAAAGTAATGATGGAAAACTTCCCTAATTTGATGAGAGAAAAAGTCACACAAATCCAGGAAACACAGAGAGTCCCAATCAAGAGGAACCCAAAGAGGCCCACATGAAGACACATCATAATTAAAATGGCAAAATTCCAAGACAAAGAGAGAATCTTAGAGGCAGCAAGGGAGAAAAAGGAAGTAACATACAAGGGAGCCCCGATAAGGTTAGCAGCTGACTTCTCAATGGAAACACTCTAAGCCAGAAGAGAATGGAAAGAAATATTCCAAGTAATGAGAACCAAAGACCTGCAACCAAAACTACTTTACCCAGCAAGGCTTTCAATCAAGATAGAAGGCCAAATAAGGAGCTTCACAGACAAAAGAAGTTTAAAAGAATACACCTCTACCAAACTAGTTCTGCAAGAGGTGCTAAAGGGACTGCTTTAAGGAAAGGAAGGAAGAGAGAGAGAGAGAGAGAGAGAGAGAGAGAGAGAGAGAGAGAGAGAGAAAGGAACATAGGTATGAAAATGGCAATGAATCAGTACCTATCAATAATGACCTTAAATGTAAGTGGATTAAATGCTGCAATCAAAAGGCATAGAATAGCTGAATGGATAAGAAAGCATGACCCACACATATGCTGCCTACAAGAGACCCACCTCAGGACAAAAGACCTACACAGACTAAAAGTGAAGGGCTGGAAACAAATCTTCCAAGCAAATGGACAGGAAAAAAAAAGCTGGGGTAGCAATACTCATATCATACAAAATAGACTTCAAAAGAAGGGCCATAAAGAGAGACCCAGAAGGTCACTTCATAATACTCAAGGGAACAATCCACTAAAAAGATATAAACACCATAAATATATATGCACCCAACATAGGAGCACCTAAATACATAAAAAAAAAAATCTTAGAGGACTTCAAGAAAGATATTGACAGCAACACAATTATAGTAGGGGATTTTAACACCCACTGTCAAAAATGGACAGATCTTCTAAACAAAATATCAACAAAGATA